>SZWC01003238.1:122418-133011 GCA_023375785.1 Penium margaritaceum
CTGCCGCTGCTGCTGCTGTGCCGCTGCCGCTGCTGCGCTGCTGCTGCCGACGCCCCTGCTGCGCTGCTGCTGCCACCGCTGCTGCCACGCTGCTGTGGCGGCCGCTGCTGCTGCGCTGCTGTCGCCGCCGCCTCTGCTGCTGCTACTCTGCTGCTGTGGCTGTGGGGAAGTGGCGGCTGCACGCACCGCAGCCGCCACACACCTCTACGTGGTGAAGTTGCTAGGAAGTTGCTAGCTGATCCAGGTGTGTGGAAGCATGACACGCAGCAAGCACCAATGCACGAGAGACGCCATGAATGCGGTAACTTGCTTGCAAAGTTCAAGCTCACACCAAGACAGTGAGGGTGGGGGGAGCGAGCGAGACAAGTACCGGTGAGTGCTCACCCACCACGAGCATCAAGCTCGGGCGAGTGAGCACCGCCACCCGGGGGTCGAGCCCGACCTCTCGGAATTAACCGAGGGCGGCTACTCACCGATGCACGACCGGGGCCGGCACGGTGGCCCCCAAGGATCAGCACCCGGTAAAAGACAGCTCCCCCACCACATGCAAGGCAAGAAAAGATGATGCAGGGCACGGCGGTGAGAGTGTACGAGCCCTAGCATCTACCGCATCATGAGAGGTCATGGAGAATCATGTAAGAGTCATATGAGTGCCAGAGAGCACCCCTGGGTTAGGCAGTTGCTTGGGGGCGCCCACGGCTTCAGCCAGCACAGATGCGCCAGCCTTCTCCCCAGGTGATTCCATGTCACTTAATCTGTACATGTGTGTGTGCATTGTGTGGGAGGCAAGAGGGCACAGAGTTGTGAGTGGCCAACGAACTTCAACACTCCCCCATGACCCGCAAACAAGCAACCCAGAGCACACAGAAGGGAATCACAAGGGGTGATAACAAGAGGTGAGAACGAGGAGGCATCACAACGATCAACCTGGGTCATTCGAACTGATGAGACCCACAGAATGCACAGCGCCTTTGAAGACATTACGACTGAGGGCTTTTGTGAGAAAGTCCGCTCTCTGGGACCGTGTATCCACCCAAGCGACTTGGACAATGCCAGCAGCGATGCACTCACGAACAAAATGATGCTCCACATTGATGTGCTTGGTGCGAGAATGGTGCATACCACTGTTTTCAGCAATGGCCTTTATGCTTTGGTTGTCACAGCGCAGAGTGATGCAGCGAATGAGAACACGTAGCTGCTACAGTAGACGGCACAGCCAGATAGCTTCACAAGTGCCTGCACCTAGAGCAACATACTCAGCCTCAGCAGTGCTGCGCGCCACACACCCTTGCTTGCCACTCTTCCAGGAGACTGCAGTGCCACCAACTAGGAAGACGTACCCTGTACGACTGCGAGCATCCGTGTCATGTGCCCAGTCACTGTCTGTGAAGCCATCCACCACAGCAGATGGTTATGCACGAAAGTGTAGGCCAACACGAGGAGTGGAAAGGGCATACCGTACCACTCGCAGTGCAGCCTCAAGGTGACGTTCTCAAGGGCACTGGGAGAACTGGGACAGGAAGTTCACAGCAAAGGCTACATCTGCACGCGCGGTCGTGGCGAGGTACATCAGAGAGCCAATCACGCGGAGATAGTCAGTCACATCAACCTGCTCCCCCAACTGTGACAGATCACGTGACTTCAGCAGGGACTGGCCTGCAGGCGTCATGGGAGTAGATGCCGTGGGAATCGACATGAGGAGCGGAGCGAAGCGCTCCCCCAGGCTGCGCACATAGGCAGCCTGGTGGACATGCAAGACGCGACGAGCACGATCCCGCTCCAACTCCATCCCTAGGAAGACCCGAGCCGGTCCCAGATCCTTCATTTTGTATGCTGCTTGAAGCAGCGACTTAGCGGCAGACACAGCCGTGGGATCGGGTGAGGTAATGAGGAGGTCGTCCACGTACACAAGGATGGCGACAAGTGGTTTTGTGGGGGGTCCCAAAAAGAGCGTTGGATCGACAGTGCTCCTCTTGTAGCCACCCTTCTCAAGGGTGGCCGTGATCTCTTGATTCCAGCACCGTGGCGACTGTTTGAGGCCATAGAGTGCCTTGCGGAGACGCCAGACTCGGTTGGTGCCATCAGAGAAGCCAGGTGGTTGGACCATGTAAATCTCTTCATCCAACTTGCCATGGAGAAAGGCGTTGTTGACATCCATGTGCTCTAGCTCCCAGTCGTGCTGGGCAACAAGACTGAGAAGTGCCCTGGCTGTGGTGTACCGACCGACTGGGGCAAAGGTCTCGTCAAAGTCCACCCCAGGGATCTGAGAGAACCCCTTCGCGGTGAGGCGAGCTTTGTACCGTTCAACTGTGTTGTCCGGGTTAAGCTTGCGACGATACACCCACTTGGCAGCAACTGCCTTACGACCTGGTGGTAGATCAACGAGTTCGTACACACCGTGGTCCGACAGTGCATCGAGTTCGGCCTTCATGGCCTGCTCCCAAAGAGGGGAGTCCGAGACTGTACGGGCTGCCTGCACTGTCTGTGGCTCAGGAGGGAGAGGTGAGAGGCCAGCGGCGGCAAAGCACGAGGCGACATACCATGCTGCAGAAGAGGTAACCGCAGAGTAGAACTCCTGTTCGACCAGCGAGTAACCAAGGGCAGTGCCTGGGTGCACAATGGACACTGCGGCGGACAGGCCAGAGGTGGTGAGACCCAGAGCACGGAGACCAGGATCACCAGAGACAACAGGGTGGGACTGCGAGGGAAGAGCCCGCAGGCGTCCACCGCGCGTGTAGGGAGAGACTGGGGGAATGGACACAGAGCGCGCGGGAGACAATGGGGCAGGAGGAGTAGGACGCTGCCCAGAGGAGGAGACAGGAGGAGACTGAGAGGAGACAGGAGGGGGCTCAGAGGCTGCACCAAGGCTGGGAGAAGAGGACGAGCCGGCAGGGGACACGGAAGGAGAGTCAGCAGAGCCAGAGGACGGAGTGGAAGCATCCAAGGGTGTCGCAGAGGGAGAGAGCACCGGGGAGAGCGACACGGGAGAGGTGTGGAGAGGTGTTCCCTCCTCAGAAGAGGAGGTTACAGGGGGAACGGAGGGACGCACTGAGGGGAGAACAGTAGGCCCAGAGGGCAGGACACCACCCCCACCCCGAAGAGGCGGAGAGAGAGACCCACCAAAGCGGGGCAAGTCTCGCTCAAATAGGTGCTCAAAGAAGAGAGCATCACGCGACTCAACGACACGGCAGCGCAAGGGATCCCAGAACCGCCACGCTTTGGAGAATGAGGAGACACCAAGAAAGATGCACAGACGACCGCGAGGGGACAGCTTACCGCCACGATGGTCGGCGGGCACCCAGACAGAGGCGAGACAGCCCCAAACGCGGGCAAGACGAAGATCAGCACGCTGGCCAGTCCAGCGGGCAAAGGGTGTAACAGTGTGGGGAAGGGGGCCATGGGGAACACGATTCCAGACCCAGGTCATGTAGGACATGGCTTCAAAGGCAAAGAGAGGGGATTGACCGGAAGCAGAGAGCAGGGAGCGCACCCCTTCAGCAAGGGTGCGGTTCCAGCGTTCGGAGACTCCATTCTGCTGGGGGGTGTAGGGAGCAGAGGACTCAATCCGCACACCCCGAGACTCAAGAAAGCGAGACGTGGGACCAAAGAACTCACCACCACGGTCGCTGCAGAAGACGCGTAAGGGACGGAGGCAGGCACGCTCGGCTTGGGGCAGCTAGGACTCTATGACATCAGTGACATCACTCTTGTGGCGCAGAGCAAAGACCCAGCAGTAACGAGAGTAGTCATCCGTGAGGCACAGCACATACCGACCAAGGCCCCCAAGGAAGTCCTGGGGCAACGGGCCCATGACGTCAGCGTGGACGAGGTCAAGAGGGTGAGAGGTGGTGGCGTCAGAGGTGGAGAAGGGTGAGCGATGCATTTTGCCAGCGGCACAGTCCAAGCAGGTGGATGAGCACGCAGGAGAGAATGTGGCATGATCAAGACCGTGCGCAGGCTGGAGATGAAGGAGGCGCTGAATCGCGGCAGTGTGAATGTGGCAGAGGCGGCGATGCAAAAGATCAGCATGAGCGGGGGACAACGAGGGTGCGACATGAACAAGGGCCGAGGCAGCGGAAGACGAGGGCTCATGAAGCGGCACGCGAAACAGGCGATCACAGCGCACGCCACGAAGCACAACGCGGCCAGAGGAACGAAGGGAAATGGAGGCAAGGCCGCGGCTGGACGCGAAGTCCATGCCCTGGTCATCAAGGGTGGTCACGGAAAGAAGACTGACCTCAAGAGCAGGGACATACAAGACGTCAGGCAGGTACACAGTACCGCCGGGGCCAACAAACTTAACAACACCAATACCTTGGACGGGGAGCAGCTGGCCGGAGCCAGTGCGCACAGACCGGACAGACTGAACGGGCCCGAGGGACACAAAGGAAGAACGACACGACGTCATGTGATGGGTGGCCCCTGAATCGATGATCCAGAGGCCAGGTGAGGCACGAGTGGAGGGAAGAACCAAACAGACAGCCACAGAGCCGCGGACAGAGGACGAGCCGACAGGACCAAGACGGGACGGGAGTGTGTGGGACTGCCAGTGCTCAATCCACGAACGGTCATCAGGCAAGTCCCCCTGCACACCACCCGAGCCAGCACCACGAAGTGTAAGATCCGACTCACAGACAGATACACAGGAATGGCCACTCACACTCTCACCTCCCTGAGAGCGAAGATGCAGAAGCTCAGCAAGGCGACGCTCGAGAGTGTGCTCCTCGTCGCGACGGTCAGAGGAGCGGTCGGAGGAGCGGTCAGACGAGCGGTCGGAGTAGTGACCATCGTCACGGCTCCAAGGGGGAATGGAGTAGTGTGAGGATGGGGGGCCGTAGTATGGAGGCCCGGCCGGCGGTGGAACCCAGCTCCACAGACCGGATGGAGGTGGCGTCGGCTGAAGAGGTGCAAGAGTGGTCGATAAGGCGGTGGCCGATGAGGAGGATGAGGAAGATGAGGCTGTCACAGTGGCCGCGGCGGAGGAAGCGGCAACACCCGTGCGAGCCCAGTGGGCACGCATGGAGGAGGTAGGACGTGCATCATCACGAGGAGCAGGGCACTTGGGAGCAGAATGGCCGGTGGCGCCACAGTTCCAGCAGGTAACATCAGGTGCAGAAGTGGCCGAGCCCTTTCCCCCACGACCACCCCCACGGCCTTTGCCCCCACGACCGCCACCCCGACCAGAGCCTGAACCACTGCCCCCCCCACGGCCAGCGGCCTGGGTGGAGTGAGCGGAGGCCGAAGGAGATGCACCAGCGGGAAAGACGGCGGTGGCGGCAGATGAGGAGGAGGTAGTGACTGTTGCAAGGGCGGCGCGATGCATGCGCTTGTTTTGGAGGGCATTCCACCAGTCAGTGAGACGGGCAGCAGTGAAGTCAAAGAGGGGGCCAATCCCCGGCGGGGAGTCGGCTGGGACTGGAGAGGAGGCAAGACGCTCAAGCTCTGTTTGGGAAACATGAAGGTACAGATCAGATAACTCTGGGATAAGACCAGCCACAATGGAGAGGCATGCAGAGAGGGGGCCGGGTGCGGCCTTGCCAAGGTCACGCAACAGACGCAGACTGCGGGCCCAGTACTCGTCTGCTGTCTCATCCGCCCTCATCTGCAGCGTGTTGAATTGCACCGTGAGAGCGCTCTGGGCAGCATGTCCAGTGACAGTCTTGCGGCGGCGAATGAGCGCGTAGGCACCCACCGGGTCTGCAGCGGTGCCGCGGATGGGGTCGGCGTTGTACGTACCGATATCGTCCAAGAGAGGCCCGGGGCCAACATTGATGAGTGCGCGTACAGCGCGGGCAGCCTCTGCTGGCTGCGGGACAAATGGGGCTTTTGCAGGGGAGTAGTACTCCCACAATAACTCACCCTGAGCCCACGCACTGAAACGTGTCTCCCAGGATGTGAAGGTGAGTTTGGATGTAAAGGGAGGAGGCGGCGTCTCAAAGTCTTTCTGCCGCGTAGGGAGAAGATTCCGCACGGGCACGGAGGGAGAGGAGGATGAGGAGGTGGTACCACCTGTAGGTGGTACTGAGGAGCCTGTAGATCCAGTCTGATCAAGGGAAAGGAACGCAGCAAATGCGGGGACGGCGCGGAGACGGTCGAGAACTAAGGAGGCTACTTTGGACGCTAGCTCCTGTTGGGCATCGCGCTCACGCTCTAGTTCATCCTGTGCCTTGCGGCGTTCTGCCTGTGCCTCGCTAAGTGCGGCCTGAAGGGCCTCTAACTTCTCTTCTGTCCCAGGCATGGTAGGGATGAGAGATAGACAAAGAAGGAAGGGCAATCACAAACGAGGGGTGTGAGGAGAGGAGCGAAGGAGAGTCTCACCGAGCTGGTGACGGGGCAGCAGAGCGAAGAGAGGAGACACCACCGCTGCTGCCGAAGAAAAGAGAACGGCCACCCAGCCTGCGACTGCCACNGCGCTCACGCTCTAGTTCATCCTGTGCCTTGCGGCGTTCTGCCTGTGCCTCGCTAAGTGCGGCCTGAAGGGCCTCTAACTTCTCTTCTGTCCCAGGCATGGTAGGGATGAGAGATAGACAAAGAAGGAAGGGCAATCACAAACGAGGGGTGTGAGGAGAGGAGCGAAGGAGAGTCTCACCGAGCTGGTGACGGGGCAGCAGAGCGAAGAGAGGAGACACCACCGCTGCTGCCGAAGAAAAGAGAACGGCCACCCAGCCTGCGACTGCCACAGTCAAGCAGAGGAGACCAGTGACAGAAGCCCCAGCGACTGCTGCAGATGCAGACGCAATCAGCACTCCGGTGGTGACGTGTGGAGCGAGCTCCCGTGGAGCTCCAGTGGGGGTAAGAACTGCTGCTGCTGTAGAGGCTCGGATGGAGCTGACGGCTGCTGAGGTGGCGTCGGCGGCTGAGGAGGCAGCAGTGGCAGTGGCGGCTGTAGCGGACGTGATCTGGGTGGCAACGTTTGCTGACGCAGCGGCAAGAAGTGTCAGTGAGGCTGCTGCATGCGTGTAGGCGTCCGTTGCCCGCCCCACGGCCGTCTGTGTAGGAGCCCTGCAGGCGCGGGCGGTGGCAGCAAAGGTAGCTGCAGCACCTGTTGCCGCGTCAAGGACGGCCCCTGCTAGGCCAATGGAGTCTGTGTGAACTGGGAGACCTGAGATGACACCAGGGACCTCAGATGGAGGTGCTGGCCCGGCAGAAGCGGGCGCTGCAGTGGACGGGCCGGTGGGAGTGTTGGGCGTGGGGGAAGCTGTGTTGGCCTGAGTGTTACTAGGTGGTTGCATTGTGGGAAGAGGAGGTGGAGAGGGCGGTAGATCATCCGCAGTGTAAACTTGTCTGTTAATATCCTCTTCTCGTGCAGCTTCCGCCCGTCGTACGTCCTCACGCCAATAGTCTGCATCCAGCATACGAAACCAGAGTGGAGTGTCGTGATCTGGCGGTGGTGGAGGGTCGTAGTCACTTGGGTCCTCCCACCCGTCGTCAGCGTAGCGGGCANCGGCAGAAGCGGGCGCTGCAGTGGACGGGCCGGTGGGAGTGTTGGGCGTGGGGGAAGCTGTGTTGGCCTGAGTGTTACTAGGTGGTTGCATTGTGGGAAGAGGAGGTGGAGAGGGCGGTAGATCATCCGCAGTGTAAACTTGTCTGTTAATATCCTCTTCTCGTGCAGCTTCCGCCCGTCGTACGTCCTCACGCCAATAGTCTGCATCCAGCATACGAAACCAGAGTGGAGTGTCGTGATCTGGCGGTGGTGGAGGGTCGTAGTCACTTGGGTCCTCCCATCCGTCGTCAGCGTAGCGGGCAGCAGTCCGAGGGGAGTTAAGCTCCTCGTCGAGAGGGCCGTCACTAGGTGGTGAATCCAGGATGGCGGCGGTGGAGTGACAAAGGGTGTCCGAACTGCAAAGGCCAGAGTAGTACACAAGAGGTGATGAGTGCGCGGAGATATCCGGGATGCACGGAGATGCTTGGGGTGCGTGGAGATGTTCGGGAGGCGCACTGAGTGCGTGGAGATGCCTGGCTGGTGCAAAGAGAAGTCCGAGTGTGCGCGGATAACCAGAATGCACGAAGGTGCGTGAGATGCACGGTGACACCCGGGGTGCGTGGAGATGCCCGGCTGGGTGCACAGAGAGGCACAGTGGTGCGCGGGGTGTACGGAGATGCCCAGCTGGGGCCACGGAAAGGTCTGAGGGCAAGAAGAGGCCCGAAGAGGTCGGAGAGGCTCGGGGTGCAAGGAGATGCCCCGGGCTGTGTGAAGAGGTCCGACGGAGTGGACAGAGAAGTCCACGAGCACAACGACACCCGGATGGCACTGACCGCAGGTGCAGGGAGATGCCCGCGGCGAGTGGAGGTGCTCGACAATGTGGACTGAGGACAGAGACGTCCGAGGGCACGGAGATGCCCGGGGTGCACGAGAGCACTCGTGAGGGCGTAGAGACGCCCGCAAGTTGTGTGAAGCGAGGAAGCCCAGAGCACACGGAGGGGCCCGGGGATGCAAGGAGATGCGTGGCGAACCACGTGGGAGCGGGTAGGCTTGAGGTGGCCGAGAGGACCACGAGACCCACTGGCGCCGAGGATCGTAGGGTTATGGGCGAGATCCGCCACTTGCTCTGATACCAGAAGTTGCTAGGAAGTTGCTAGCTGATCCAGGTGTGTGGAAGCATGACACGCAGCAAGCACCAATGCACGAGAGACGCCATGAATGCGGTAACTTGCTTGCAAAGTACAAGCTTACACCAAGACAGTGAGGGTGGGAGGAGCGAGCGAGACAAGTACCGGTGAGTGCTCACCCACCACGAGCATCAAGCTCGGGCGAGTGAGCACCGCCACCCGGGGGTCGAGCCCGACCTCTCGGAATTAACCGAGGGCGGCTACTCACCGATGCACGACCGGGGCCGGCACGGTGGCCCCCAAGGATCAGCACCCGGTAAAAGACAGCTCCCCCACCACATGCAAGGCAAGAAAAGATGATGCAGGGCACGGCGGTGAGAGTGTACGAGCCCTAGCATCTACCGCATCATGAGAGGTCANGAGGTCATGGAGAATCATGCAAGAGTCATATGAGTGCCAGAGAGCACCCCTGGGTTAGGCAGTTGCTTGGGGGCGCCCACGGCTTCAGCCAGCACAGATGCGCCAGCCTTCTCCCCAGGTGATTCCATGTCACTTAATCTGTACATGTGTGTGTGCATTGTGTGGGAGGCAAGAGGGCACAGAGTTGTGAGTGGCCAACGAACTTCAACACGTGGCGGTACGCGCCGCTGCTGCTGCCTCGGCGGCTGCGATCTCACGTGGTGGGTGGAGTGCGCGGACGGCGACCGGCCGTCTCCAACAGATCCGAGAAGGTCTGCTGCAGCGGTGACTCTCACTGCTGCTCCTCTGTTGCGTCTTTGCTGCGCAGCTCAGTGAGAACTGTCTCACTGCTCTGATACCATGAGAAAGTGCGTAGAAGCTTCCTAGCAACACGGCCGCTGACCGGGCGTCAGTGCCTGGTCAGACGGTGACGACAGTCACAGGTCGTACACACAACGGCAAGGGTTTGGCTAGGAGACACAAGTCAAAGTGTCAGAATGCTTCAATATAGCATATGCAGAGAGAGATGACAACTGACAGGTCCAGGGCATAAAAACCTGCCGCGGCGCACGGCGGGTGTCGCACGCGGCAGTCCAAGAGCTATCCTAAAACCGGCCCAAAACCACTGTTTAGGCCGTAACGCTGCGCACACATATCAGAATCCTACACCGTCTGAACCTAGACGTGCAGAATCAAAAGACGGACGCAGTGACTGGTCACATGCATGCATCCATCGACTGACAACGAGTATATAATGGAAAAACATGCAAATGGGCCTCATGCCCAGTCCGCCGAAAGGCGCAAGCAAGACGTAGAAGGCACAGCAAGGAGACCCTGTGACATCTGGGGCTCTGGAACAGTGGTCGGTCAGCTCCAGACGGGTAGTCCGCCGCCTGTCGTCGCGCCGGTGTCACCAGGGCCGCCTGCCTCAGGGATCTGCACGAGTATGGACACGGCCGAGTGGTCACAGTAAACTGTACAGGAACGGCACAAAGCACAACAAGAGATGCGCAAAAAACCAACAGTTAGGCCATGGAGAGCTTACACGGAAGAGTTTTGCAAGAGAGCAAACAAGTGTGTAAAGAATGAAGCGAGAGAGAGTTAGGACAGCAGTCACGGGCCACCGCAGTGGTACCTGTCGGGAGCGAGCGAGCGAGCAGTGACCTCGCTTTCGCTCGCTCCCGGGCGAGCTCGTGGCTCGAACCACCACCTGCTCTTGGGTTATTGCCTAGGACCCACAGGAACAACCCGAGTAACTGTCCTAAACACTAGAAAAAACTAGCTTGAGTCGACGACCCAAATATGTCCATGCTAAACAGGCACATCAAGATCAGTGTCAGCAGCTTGCAAGGCGAAAGAATACGCCGACGGTCCAGCTCGAAGTGCAGTCTCTTCTCTGGTCAATCACCTGCACAGGTGTGGTGGGTGTGCAGCAAGGCCAGAGGTCACCACGTCAAGACTTACACATAAACCAACACAAAGAGCGTCGTCAACTCTGGCGACCGTCACATGATTCCACGGATCTCAGACAACTTAGGAACCGCATGAGAAACTGCTAGGAAGCTTCCTAGGCTTGCTGCTGCT
>SZWC01003238.1:145617-173132 GCA_023375785.1 Penium margaritaceum
GTCACTTCCGTCCTCGGCCCCGCTCCGGGTGCCTGCCGCAGGCAGAAGGACTTTGAGACGCCGCCGCCGCCGCTTCAGGCCGGCGAGCAGTTCCGGAGCTGGGAGCTCAGCTTCCGGATCTGGGCGCAGGGTGAGGGCCTCTGGGCATATTACACCCTCCCTTATGACTCCACCCAAGCCGACCACCTGTATGACGCTGGTCGCACCGTCCGTGCCCTCGTCCCAGTCGCCCCTCCAGCTTCCCGCCTGGCCTTAGAGCCTTTCCTCGCCGACGTCACGGCTGGCGACATCCCAGACCCTGCAGCCGCCTGGCACGTCCTCACCAGGCCCCATCGCTTGTCCAGTGACGCTGAGATCAGCCGTCTGCTCCAGGAGTTCAACTCCCTGCACATGGGCGCGACCGAGACGGTCACTGCCTACTGGCAGCGGGCGGAGGACATCCTCCGTCGTCTCGGCACATCTGCTCCGCCCCCTCTGTCCGCGCTCCTCACCATCAAGCGCAGCGCCACTAGCAACTACGCAGACGTCTTCGTCCACTACCCCCAAGACGTCCTCTCCACCATGGCGGCCCAGGGCACCCTCATGCCCTGGGCATACGAGCTCTTCCTCCGCATTATGGAAGCTCGTCAGGAGTCCCTGCTCCATCGCACGGAGGCACTCGCATCCCCTGCCGTCGCCTCCCCTACTGTCGCCTCCCCTGCCGTTGCCTCCGTGGCTGTCGCCTCTCCTGCCGCAGCTACCTCGTCATCGTCGGGGAAGAAGAAGAAGAGCCGGAACAAGAAAGGCAAGGGTCAGCCGCAGCAGCAGCAGCAGCAGCAGTCGTCGAGTGGGTCCAGCAGTGGTGGCTCGGTCTGCCACAACTGTGGTCAGCCCGGGCACGGGTGGTACACGTGCCCTCTCCCGACGGACGAGGCGCGCGTCATCGCTACCATGCGGTGCCAGTGGGAGCGCCGCCTCGCCTCTGCCGCCGTCACCGCTGCTGGCCCTTCCACCTTGATCTCGTCCATCGGCTCTACCGCTCTGGCAGCTCCGCCTGTCCCGCAGACACTCGCGCCGCAGCAGTACTACCCACAGCCGTCGACATCTCCGCTCCCTTCACCGGCGTTATCCTCCTACTACCCGGGCTCCGGCGCCGTCAATCCGCATTCCGTCTACGCTCCCGGGCCTTCCTCCCGTGAGCGTCAGCTGGAGCAGTTCATCGAGCTCCAGCTCTGCCTGCCTCGCCTTCCTCCCCAGGGAAGTGCGAGTTGCATCACCTCCTGCCCTCCTGCCCAGCCCTGCATGACTGAGAGTGAGCTGCGGTCGTGTCCCGTTTCCGCGTCTGCCCCATCGTCGCCCGTGGCCTCCTCCGCCCCTCTTCTTGATGATGTTGCTTGGCTTGACGATTGGCAGTCTCGCTTCGCGCCTCCGTCTACCGCGTCAGCGTCCCTCGCCTTCTGCCATGTGACCGTTAGTGATCTAGAGACTCCGGTCCAGGACCCTACTGCAACCTGGATCATCGACTCCGCGGCCACACATCACATGACGGCCTCTCGTGAGGCCTTCAGTATGCTCGGTCCTATCGGCGATGTCTCCGGTGTCCGGACAGGCTCCGGCCAGGTGTTACCTGTCCGTGGTGTTGGCGTCGTTCATTTTCGTGGTCCTGCCGGTGACGTCTTCCTGACCGATGTCCTCTTCGTCCCTGGTCTAGAGCTCAGCCTCCTGTCCGTGACTGCCCTTCACCGCATGAGCATGGATGTTGTGCACTCGCGTGGTGTTGGCACTGTGTCGTTGCATCCGTCTGGTCTTGTCGTCTTGCACGCCACCGCCCGTGGCAACCTGTGGCATGTTCCTCGCCTCTCTTGTTCTCCTCCCGCCTCCTCCTCGTCGGCCGCCACAGGCCATGTGCTCATCACCAGTACGCTCTCCCCTCGGCACACTCGCCTCTTGCACCGCCGCCTCTGCCACGTCCATTCTGCCGCTGTGGACAGCATGCTTCGCACCCGGCCTGCCTCTGGCCTTGACCCGGAAACATTCCCTCTCCCGTGCCCTTCTTAGTGCATTGACTGCGCTCAGGAGAAGATGCACCGGTCCACGTACCCCTTGTCTGACTACCGTGCATCCGCCCCTCTCAACCTTGTCCACTCGGATGTCATGGACCCTCTTCCTACCGAGTCGGTCGGCGAGCACGGCCGCTATGTCCTCACCCTCACAGACGACTATTCTCGCTATCGCTGGGTCTTCTGTCTTAGGCAGAAGAGCGATGTCGCCCGAGCCATCCAGGACTGGCTTGTCCTCGTGGAGCGCGCGTGTGGCCGCCCCTTCGCCGCTTTTTCTCCGATCGCGGTGGCGAGTACATGGGTGAGGCTACGACTTTCCCCGCCTCCCGCGGCATCCACCATGAGACATCCGTGCCCTACACACCCGCCCAGAACGGTGTCTCCAAGCGGTGGAACAGGATCATGGCTGACGCCGTCCGCACCATGCGTGTCGAGGCCGGTCTCTCCGAGGGCTTCTACTTTGAAGCCATGGCTTACATGACCTGGGTCTGGAACCGGATTCCCCACGGTCCCCTTCCCCTTCAGCCCACGTCGTACCAGCATTGGTGCGGTCAGCGCGCTGACCTCCGCCCCGCTCGCGTCTGGGGTTGTGTCGCCATTGTCTGGCTGCCCGCCCCGCAGCAAGGTGCCAAGCTCTCCCCCCGCGGCCATCCCTGCACCTTCCTCGGTGTCTCTCGTCAGTCCAAGGCCTGGCGCTTCTGGGACCCCTCCCGGCACTACATCATCGAGTCCCGGGATGCCCTCTTCTTCGAGGACCTGTTTCCTCGCGACCTCATTCGCTCCGGCTCGTCTGTGTCTATCCCGTCGCGTGGGGAAGTGGTGAGTCCGTCCTCCATCCTACCACGTCCGGGCGACACAGTCGCGTCCGCTGGTCCCTCCGGGCCAGCTGCCCCAGCAGCACTCGCTGGTCCCTCCGGGCCAGCTGCCCCAGCAGCTGCCGCTGGTCCCTCCGGACCAGCGGCCCCAGCAGCTGCCGCTGGTCCCTCCGGGCCAGCAGCCCCAGTCGCGTCCGCTGGTCCCTTCGGGCCAGCTACCCCAGCAGTTGCCGCTGGTCCCTCCGGGCCAGCAGCCCCAGTTGCGTCCGCTGGTCCCTCCGGGCCAGCTGCCCCAACAGCTGCCGTTGTTGTTGCTGCTGCTGCTGCTGCTGCTGCTACTACTGTTGCTGCTGCTGCTACTGTTGCTGCTGCTGCTCCTGCCGCTGTTGCTGCTACTGTTGTAGCTGCTGCTGTTGCTGTTGCTGCGGCTGCTGCTGCTGCTGCTGCTGCAGCTGCTGCCGCTGTTAGTGCAGCTGTTGATGCTGCTACTGCTGCTACTGCTGCTGCGGGTGATGCAGCTGCTCCTGCGCGTGCTGCGAGCTGCAGTAGCTGCTATGGCTGCTGTTGCTGCAGGAGCGAGCTGCTGCAGCTCGCTGCTACAGCTGGGTGCTGCTGCTGCAGCTGTTGCGTGCTGCAGCAGCTGCTCGCTGCAGCTGCAGGCTGCTACAACGAGCTACGGGGTGGGGGATTTTTTTTTCGTTGCCCCTTTTTTTCGTTTTTTTTTCTCTTTTTCTCTTGTCGTAGCGGGCAGCAGCCCGCTGTTTGCTGCGAGCAGCGGGCTGCTGCTCACTGGCAGCAGCGACCCCAGCAGCTGCCGCTGGTCCCTTCGGGCCAGCAGCCCCAGTCGCGTCCGCTGGTCCCTCCGGGCCAGCTGCCCCAGCAGCTGCGGCTGGTCCCTCCGGGCCAGCAGCCCCAGTTGCGTCCGCTGGTCCCTCCGGGCCGGCTACCTTAGCAGCTGCCGCTGGTCCCTCCGGGCCAGCAGCCCCAGTCGTGTCCGCTGGTCCCTCCGAGCTTGCTGCCCCAGCAGCTGCCGCTGGTCCCTCCGGTCCAGCAGCCCCAGTCGCGTCCGCAAGTCCCTCCGGGCCAGCTGCACCAGTCGCGTCCGCTGGTCCCTGCGCGCCAGCTGCCCCAGCCGCGTCCGCTGGTCCCTCCGCGCCAGCTGCCCCAGCCGCGTCCGTTGGTCCCTCCGGGCCAGCTGCCCCAGTCGCGTCCACTGGTTCCTCCGGGCCAGCAGCCCCTATAGTGTCTACTGATCTCTCCGGGCCGAGTGCCCTAGTCTCCTCCACTGGCCCGTCAGACTCAGCGTCGTCACGCACCTTGTCACGTTACACACGTGGCCCCGGCGGCAGCCTCTGACCCCGGCCGTCGGTGAGCGTGCAGACCTCCACACCGCGCTCGGCGGCGCCTCGACCCCCAGTGGCTCCACGTGCCTCCTCCACTCCCACGGTCGTGAGCGGGGACCCTGGCACGAAGGCCCTGGGCCTGACCACCTCAGCCATCATTGCCGATCTGCACCCGAGCTCCGCATTGGACTACGCCATGCTCCATCTCGAGCATCGGCACGCTGTCGTGGCTGCCCTTGCGCGCATCCCACCTGGGGCGCGAGAGGCACACGCTCTCTCAGTCCGCTCCACAGCACGCCCGGAGGACCCGACCACCTTACGCGAGGCACGAGCCTCTCCTGAGGCCGTACACTGGGACGCTGCCTGCGCCGATGAGCTCGCTGCTATCCGACAGCACCACGTGTATGACCTCGTCGACCTTCCTCCAGGTTGGAAGGCCATCGGCGCCAAGTGGGTCTTTCGGCGCAAGTGGAAACCCGACGGGTCCCTGGACAAGTACAAGGCCCGCCTCACTGCCAAGGGGTTTGCCCAGGTCCCTGGGGTCGACTATGACCAGATCTTTGCCCCAGTTGGCCGGTTCTCCACCAGCCAAGCGCTCTTCAGCCTGGTCGCCCAGCATGGCTGGGAGCTACATCAGATGGATGTGAGCAACGCTTTTCTCCATGGTTCACTGGAGGGTGAGGAGCTTTACATGGTGCAGCCCCCAGGCTTTGACGACGGCACCGGGAGAGTGTGGCGCCTGCGTAAGGCCCTTTATGGCCTGAAGCAGTCGCCTCGGTGCTGGAACCAGGAGATCAGTAGCACGCTCCTTCGAGGTGGGCTCCAGCGTAGCACCGCGGACCCTGCACTGTTTGTCAGACCGCGAGACCAGACCTTTGCTGCTGTTCTGGTGTACGTCGACGACCTTCTCATTGTGTCGCCAGACACGGCCGCCATCCAGCGCATAAAGGACCTGCTGCACGCCACCTACCAGATGAAGGATCTCGGGTCTGCCCGAGTCTTCCTGGGTATGGAGCTCGAGCATGATCGCTCCCAGGGCATCCTCCATGTCCATCAGGCTGCTTATGTGCAGACTCTGTCCACTCGCTTCGCCGAGGACCTACCACTCGTGCCGAGCACATCCTCACCCATGTCGCCCGATGGCCAGGTGAAGCTGAAGAGTCCTGACCCAGCTGTTGTGGGGGAGCCAGTTGACGTGACCACGTACCTGCGAGTCATCGGGTCACTGATGATCCTGGCGACAATGACGCGTCCAGACATCGCGTTCGCCGTCAACCTCCTGGCCCAGTTTTCTCAGGAGCCGCGTCACCTCCACCACGAGGCCGCGATCCGAGTACTGTGCTATGTCGTCTCGACTCCTCGGCGAGGTCTCATGTTCCGCCGTCAACCGTCTGTTGTCGTAGTGGGCTACACCGACAGCGACTGGGCCGGCAGTCTGGACGGTAAGAGTCGCACAGGCTGGATCTTTCTGATTGGTGGCACGGCTGTGTCCTGGCGCAGTGGCAAGTAGGGATGCATTGCACGTAGCACTGCTGAGGCTGAGTACGTGGCTCTTGGGTCAGGCGCGTGTGAGAGTGTGTGGTTGCGTCGTCTGCTGTCCGAGTTGCGTCAGTCTGTCCCATCCATCACGTTGCATTGTGACAATGAGAGTGCCATGGCCATCGCTGACAATGACGGCGTGCATCACACACGCACAAAGCACATCAACGTTGAGTATCACTATGTGCGTTCATTGTTGCATGACGGCAGCATGAGCGTGGTGTGAGTTGAGACAGCACGGCAGTTGGCTGACTTCATGACTAAGGCACTGAAGCGCGAGTCGTTCAAGAAGGCTGTGAGTTCGGTGGGCGTGCGTCCGTGAGTGGCTCTCTCTTTATCTCTATCTGCATCTCTGCATGCCCTAGGGGAGTCTGGATGTTGACCGTGTCTCTGCCCGCCCATGTGCACTACGCCTGTGAGTCATGGGGGAGTGTTGGTTGTTTGCGCTCATTGTGCTCTGTTGTGTCCTCCCGGCTTGTGTACATCGGCGTGCAGATGACTGACGGCGAGACTCGACGCCGGTGGAGTGTCGTCCGGTGGAGCCGACGCACGCTGAGGTCGTCTCGCGGTTCGCCGGAGCCTCCTCTCTCCGGCGACGTGTTCTGCTCCATCGGCAGGCCTCCTCGGTAGTCGCACTGCCAGCAGTCATTGCCGCCGCAGTCAGTGTCTGCATGCGTCCAGCGCGTACTCTCATGCCTGTGTCGTCATGCACTGCCTAGGGTCCCAGTTGCATGCTTCATGACCCTGTTCGGCAGCATAAAACGTCTTGGGCACTATATGGGTTTAGGATGCCATAACTCCTCGCTACTATTTTTCTAGCAGGTTCTGACCGCACGGATGCGTTCACAGCGTTGGTATTATGCTATGGTCCAGTTTTCAGGCAAAACGGACGACGTCCGGGTTTTGGGCTGTCGGCTGCCTAGCAGGCCTCACCGAGAAAACCTGCCAGCCTGAACTGAGCTATTTTCTGATTGGCTGATGGACTGAGTAACAAGCTCTACAGAGCTGGGGGGGGGGGGCTAGAACTTGGAGGGGTCCCCCATTGCTGTTCAATGTTCATTCCTATTCAGTCATTGTCAGTTTTCAGCTGCTTTCTGGCGCTAACTCTGGCGCGCGCACTTCTGAGTAACAAAACCCAGAGCTTCCAGACTTAGACTCTAGAGCAGCGGACTGAGGGGGCAACTGAGTTAAGCAACGAGCGTGGAAGCCCGCACGCTGCATCAACAACGCTGCTGCCCCAACCTGCCACATAGTTTCCAGCTGCAGTTTCTTTTTCCCTCTCTGATACAAAGAGTTCCAAAGGAGAGAGGGCATGCCTTAGAAGGAGAATATTGTAAAGTTTGATTAGTGGAAGAAGAGTGATGTGCTAGGATAGAAAAGTGGTCTAGACGACCAATGATCTCTTCTCTTCCCGGGAATGAAGACCGGGAAGCGTTCTTTGCCTCCAATGTGTCATTTTCTAACCGAAGGATGCGTATAGAGAGTGTGGAGTTGGATCTGGATAGCAGATGTGTTGGATTCCCTTCTAGAGGGACAACCCAATAGCACATTGGTTAAGGGAAGGTGGAGATTATGCTGATCAGGAGGCACGTGAGGTCTTCGGTGGCGATGTAATTAGGTATGTAACTATGCGGATGGTAGATGTGGAATGTGCATTGGAGGAAGGTTCGGATGAGAATGGTTTTGAAGATTTTCTAGCGTTGCTACCACTAACATGGCAACATTGTCAGTAGCTGCACCAGCATGTAATGTAGGTACAGGAACAGCAAAGGTTTGGCTAAGGGGGTGGTGCATAGTTTTACATGCTTCATAAGCTTCACTGTGCAAAAAGGATTGGCAACCAACAAGCACAAAACATAGATAGGTGTCATGAGCACGTGTTAGGCTGCTTGCAACAACAGGTCAGTTTGCACTTACATGACCCAAACGACTCTTTAGGTCGAAGGTCTTTCCACCACCTTCAATGTCCCGTTATCCTCGATGGAGTCGAGGTCATTGCATATTGCTTCGTCCCAGTCACCTTTATCAAGCTGGGTGAGTGCCTCTGCGACAGACCTTGGCTCCTCTTGATCTAGTAATGAAAATTGGAACCTTATCCATTCACCAGTGTGTGTTGTAGTGCTGTAGAGACACTTTGAGAGGTGAAATGCTCATTGAACATGCCATCTTTTTATGTTGTTGTGGATGTTGCACGTTTGCTTTGTTATCAATGATGGGAGGGGCATGCTCCTCATGGTCAATAGGGTCAACTATGTTAGACACAAAGCCTGATTCTATGTGCTAGGGCTTTGTCTCCCTTCTCGCGGAGCAAAAGCCACTCTCTGTTTGGGATTTTTCTCAAGCTCGAGAGGCTCCCCACTGACAGACCTTACATGGAGATCAACATCTTTACTGCGAATGAAATTCATGACACCTTTGTCCCACAATCTACATTTGTGGGTGGTGTGGTAATCGATGGAGATGAATTTTCATGCTCTTGTATGTAGCTTTCCAGAACCATGAGGACGTGGACCTCGGCAAAGTTGGTACACCTAAATAGCTTCAAATGGGAGGATTCTGGCTTCTTGCCTGACTATGCTTCCTGCGGGGTCTTCAACTGCTATGTCTGCTTCTTCTTGAATCTCCTTTGTAGAGCTACTACAGGTATGAGGTTTACAAGAGAGGTGGTCGTACATGCTACTTCAGCCTAGAAGTGAGGAGGCAGCTTGGCGCCAAAGCACATACACATAGTCAAAGGGGGGTCTGGTTCATCCTCTCTACTATGCAATTGCCTTGGGGTGACCAGGGAGTGGGCTTGTGGTATTCAACACCTAGTTGCTTTAGCAAATCCTTGAAGCTATGTAGTGCCCTCCATTGTCCAACCTATAAACGCCTTCACCTTCTTACCAATATAGTGCTCAACCATAGTGACAAGGATAAATTGACAAAATATTCTTGGTTGCCGCTCTGTTGTGGCGTGGCAGTGCCATGCCGACCGGTCGAAGGAGCCACGTGGCTCGAGTGGGATCACCTGGGACTGTGGGCGGTTGGACGGGATGGCTTGAGGGTCAGAGACCCTCAAGCACCGCGGTTTTGGCCTAGTCGGCCAAGGATTCCATCCAATCCGTTACATTTGTCCTCATACAAGGTGTCGTGTTCCCTTTTACTCAAAGAATCCGAACCTATCTGGTTCCTAGCCTATTGGAGCCGCAAACCTGGCTGCGGTGGTAGAAATTTCATGCCGACCTAAATTTCATGACGGATGGACGGGTTGCTTTGACGTCCGGATGTTCCAGGCCGTCAGCGTTCCACAAAATATCAAAATATTTGTTTTGGCAAACAAATAATTTGATATTGCAATGGGTTGAACTTGGGATTTGTTTTGTCTCGCCGGATCAATAGTAACAATCCTAGATGTGAGAAATTTTATTTTAATAATTTCCACGCTGCTCGCAAGGTCGCCTTAGGGCGGCCTACATCGTGAGGCTTACATGTCGAGTCGGATTAATCTAGTGACCAGATGGACCAGCGGATGAAACGGGTATTCATCGCTGGCCGTCACACATTTTGAAACTCTTTTTTTTAACAGGAGTTTCCTAAACACACCACTCCTTGACGTCGCCGAATGTCGTGGCGGCTGGTTAGGTCGTTGCCTCGCAGAAGCTCAACCACAGCGACAAAGGATTGCAGATTATCCTTTACCTCACGTTTCACTTTGAAGGTGTACACAAACCTTGTGACCGTGGTTTTTGATTCAATCGAGGAAAAAACCTCTTCCTATGTTGGATGGTATGTAAGAGGGGTCACCCACATCAGAGCGGATAAGGTCAATGGATGCATGACAATGTATACCATTGTGCTTGAAAGGCTTATTCTTAAGCTTACTCTGAAGGCACGACTCACACAGGTTCCTCCCTGCTTCTTCCGTCTCGTCGCCTAAATCCATCCTCAGCACTAGCTCTTGTTTTCCCATGAGCACCAATGTGTGATGCGCCACCTGTTCAAAGTACCTATGTCGGAGGTTATTGTAGCATGTACGGTGGCTAAACGTTATAGCGTATATGGCTACTTTTGCTTGCTGTTCTGCTGTCGTCTCTTCCACTGTCATTGCTTTTGGTACTACAACATGCTCTTTTTCAGTAGACTCTCCATTGCTACTGTCCCCGCCATCGGTCTAAAAATAAAATGGAGCCTTCAAGTATGTCGTCTTGGTTTGTAGGACATATTGTCCATCAATGCTAGAGACCTGTGCAACAAATTCCTCAGTAGAGTAGGAGATGTCGATGTCCTTGGTAGGGGATAATCACTACTTAGAGACAAATATTATGTTGGCTCTCAAAAAGGGCAAGTAGACCACTCCCTCTAGCCTGAGTTCTGAATCAACATTGTTGACCCCCACTTTGACAAGCTTGTCACCAATCCCCTCAGTTGTCTCAACCGTGCCATTGGAAAACATAAAGTACACGGAACAAGAGAGACATAATCTCTTCTCGTATGTGGTGTGCTCATTGGTGCCTGAATCAAGGTTGTACACCTGTAGCTTGAGTATCGGCCTCCTTTTGTTGGAGGCTCACTCAGCCATCAAGCTGGCAGTATCCTTGCCACCATCTCTGCCTCTTTTTCCATCCCCATCTCCTCCCTCCCTGGATTCTCTGCAGTCCTGAGCCCAATATCCAGCCTTGCCATAGTTGTGGCAGTTTCTTTAGCGCTTTGGAATCCCTACAAGTGTTGCCTATGCTATTGTTTCCCATGTATCCAGAGGAGCAGGTATTGTAGAAGGTGCAACTACATCACGAGGAGAAGGCAACCATATCTATCTGACTACTAGTGTGACATGGATTAAGCTATCCGCATGTACTCCAAGACAATGGTCAAGGAAACATGCTCTTTTGTCCATCCCCCAATCACTGTGTGCATGGAATCTAAGCTATCCGACAGCCTCATCACCTATACAATGGCCTGCATATTAATGTTTAGGTCCCATCGCCTTTTGATGGCTTATTGTAGGAGCGTCTCAAACAGCTAAGTTAAGTCAAAGGCATCCTCCCCTTCATCCAACGTCATACTGATGAGATTCAGTACAATGAAGAGACTGTTGGCAAGTGAGGAGGACTCAAACACCTTACCTAGTTTGGTGTATGTTGCAGTTGCCACTAGGCAAGCGCTGATGTATGAAAAGACAAAGGGTTGCTCAGTGGACACAAGAATTATGAGAGGCTACTTGTTGGGCTTGACCAATTCCACAAGGTTATCAATTTCCATTGTTGGTACCGGGATGGTTCCGTCGAAGTATCATGGCAAGCCTCTATTATCGATGATGATTATGAAATGCTGCTAGAGAGAAAACCATGTTCCATCAAACTTGAGGATTGAAGAATTATTCTCTGGTTCCCTCGCCCATGCCATACCTACAATGATGACTCCTACAGCTGCTATACCTGTTATTGATGTCCATGTACTAGTGTTTGATGTTGATGTAGGTTGACGGTCAACTGCTTGCCCTTTTCACATTGCGAGTAGATGTAGGACGATGTAGGCTGGCGTTGGCTCTGAAGAAGGACAGGTCTTGATCCGTTACATTCTCCTCCTATAGACATCGACATGCAAATAGAGAAGTTGAGAGCAAAGGCGATGTCACTACTTGTGACATAGCCATTGCATGGGTGAAATTTATCTAACCATACATGTGGGTCTATGATCCTTTGTTAGCTATTGGGCTAAAAGTGTGACCGAGAAGCCGCAAAACCAAAAAAATAACAAAGGTTATTACACTTTCTTCTTAAATGTGTATATGCTGCATACTCCAAAAGTTAAGTAGAAATAGTGTTAACCTTCAAAGAGTACTAACGCCTTACCATGAAATCTTAAGAAAAGCTCAAGTTTGTTCAATGTAAGAGAGCGTCGAGTAATGAGTTAGTAATCAGCATGCAAGACAAGTCCTTCTTTGGATGTATGTCAAATTCCAGAACTCAAAACTGTATTAATGAACAACGGCTTGAGCCATCCACGCCACTAGTAGACTTGTGCAGTGGGATTGATACAGAAGCACCTCAGTGCTAAGGTAGCAGAAGAAAACATGTAGCTTCTAAGAAGTTGTGAACTTCCTTTCTTGGAAGCTTCCTTTGCAACCAAGACGTGCATGGAGCCAGGATCTAAATCCTGACCACTCACTTTGCCAAATGAACAAAATGGCGAAGTCAACCATTCATCCACATGGTGTATCCACAAGTTACATCTCACAGGGGACAGAGCATAAGTGGGTCACACTTCGACGAATCCATAGGTCTTACCTCCACAAGGGACAGATCATTCATGAAATAAGGGGAATGCATGTTCCATATCTTTAGGATCGTCCCTCCACGCTATGTGACACTGTCTTCTAAAGTCACATGTCTCAATCCTACACCCCGCATACCTGGTTACATTCTGGTTCCCAAGAGTGCTGGTCATCATCTCCGGCACCCCCAAGGATGAGGGCGAGTTCGACGCTGCTCAATCCCACCTCGTCCACCTGCATCATCTTTGTGATTAGGGAGGTGAGAGTATTTGGGGTTGTTTACATTATGGTTCCCAAGAGTGCCAATTATGTGTGATTCTGATCAGGCCCTCTGTGGCACATTATCTGGGGGGGGTTTGGGGACATTTGCCTCTAGAAATACTGTGGAATGAGGATTGGTGCTTTTTCATCCTTCCCCATTGCCTTGTAACCAGCGGTTATCTCCCCATTGTGCTAAGGTTACTATGAATCGTGGTCCCCCCACGACTTGCATCTCGGGTGGCTTCTCGATACTGGACTCTAGAGCCACCTAAGACATTATGGCGTGTATCATACGTATCTCTTTGCTGTGTTGGCTTTGTGTGCTTTGTGCCGACTAGCTCTGGTCAGCACCGTCTTGTCCAGGGTGTTGACGTTTTCTGTTTTGTTGATCTTCAGAGGGAGGAGTCTCTTTTCAACGTGCTATGCGTGCAACCCCTTAAGCATAGTCTGCTCTATTCCAGGATGCCTCATGACAAAGACATGTAATTTTCCTCTAGCAACGACGTCCCTTGTGTCTTGCATCAAAGCGCTCACCATGTCGTAGTGTGTGGCACATGTGGTTACCGCTTGTTTTGCATCCCCTCTTCTACGCATGCGTTTACCATTATTGCCCTTATGCACATTACACCCTTTCCATCTTGTGTACACGTAGAACTTCTTTATTTATACCCCAACCATATTGATACTACTATGACGAATTACTTGTGGCTCACAAAGCCTACGACTTGCCTAGATGCCTCAAAGTTCCCTAACCCGTATTTTGTTAAATGTCTTGACCGTGCTTATGGAAAAATGCATCACTCACCATTTTCCATCTTTGACTCATGTACTTCTCATCCTCTCAAACAATTACTTGTAGATGTAATGGACCCTTGGCTCAGAATATGCTAGATGATTTGGATGTGTATGTCCTTTGTCTCATAGATGACTACTACCGCATGCGATGGGTCTCTGCATATTGCCAAAGAAACAATGTGTGTTTTGTTCTTGAGTCTTGAATGCTACGATCTGAGCTTGCCTGTTCTCAACGTCTTCGCATCTTTCATTCCAATCGTGCCAACAAGTCCATAAGGCTGACTGCTTGGTTCCTTTTCCCTCGTAGCATGTGCCTCGAGCCATTTACTTCTTACACAACCCAGGCAAAAGGGAGTGTATGAATATTTGAATCACACCCTTGCCGACAAAGTCAATACTCCTCTCTCAACAGTTTGCCTCTCTCACCTCCTTTTCTTAGGCAATGTCCTACATGCCATGGATGTAGAACTGTGTCTATCAAGACCCCCTCCTACACCACGTCACCCCCTTTGAATAGTGGTTTGGTCTACGGGGTGATCTACATCTTGCTCGCATCTAGGGTTGTGTCGTTGGAATCCAGCAAGTTGACAAACTTTAGAATGACAAAATCTCTCTTTGCACCTGTCTTTGTACTTTCTTCAGAGACTCTGCCATGTCCAAGGTATGGTGTTTCTAGGAAGTTGGCCACTCTCATGTCATAGAGTACAACGATGATGTGTTCTTTGAGGACGTCATTCAACATCCATCATCCGGCATGGCCTTTCCCAGCTCTCTTTCCTCGCTTCATTGGCTTGGGGAAGATGGGCCAATCTCACCCTCCAATATCGGAGACCCCACTTCGACTCCTGTGATCATTCCTGCATTTGTTGTCTAGGCACTACCAGTAAACCCCTCTCCTGACATTGATCTTTTTGAGTCTCAAGATGATCATTCTGAAAGTATGCAGGCCATCCTCTCCATGTTTTTGTCATTTTCGGGTCTTAGGGTCATACCCTCTCCCCATGTCCTCGGGAAGCAACCTTGTTCGCATGGATTCAACACCCGGTGCTATCACTATTTTAACTCAAGCACCTTCTGATCCCGGTTCTCCACCTCCTCCAACAGTACAGACCACTGTGCCTGGCAATGTTCCGGTTTCATCTCATAACTCAAAAGCAAAATACCAAACGCGCATGGAAGGAGACTACGCTCTCTTTTGTAGGAACCGAGCGCCCAACCCCCATAACAACGTACTTGTTCCAGTGCATCATCCTCCACGACTGAGCCATCTTCCCAACCCACTAGTCTTGAAGCATTTGGAATTGAAATTAACATTGTTCATCCCAACTCTTTCGTAGGATACGTCCTTGTGGAACTTGAGTCATAAAGTGCCCTTGATGCCACTATTCTTTACTATGTCACTACATCCTTTGCTGTCAATGGCCCTTCTACACTCCAACCAGTGCCGCCCAGAGTTTGGTAGGGTAAAGAGGATGCTTGTGTTGACCTCCAAGAAAAGGCCATACACAAGAAGTTGAACACTTTCAAGGAGCATGACACCTATGAGCTTGTGGACCTTCCGAGTGGTCGTAAGGTTGTCTCGACCTGCTGCGTCCTTAGGCACAAGCTGAAGCCAAAAACCAAATTCGCCCGGTATAAGGCCCATGTGATGGTGAAATGATTATCACAAATACATCAAATTTGATAAGACATTTGCCTCAGTTACATGGTACAGTATTTCCCGTGCAATCTTGAGTCTAGTTGTACATCATGATTGGGGGCTAGAGGAGATGGATGTTAGCAACGCTTTCTCGCATGGACGCCTTGATGAGAAATCTTACTTGATCTAGCTGTCCGGGTCTACCAACATCACAAACAAGGTCTGACGGCTGCGTGAGGCCTTGCAAAACTTCAAGAAGTTATTACGGTGCTGGAACATGAAGATCTCACCCACAATGGAGAAACATGGCAAGGAGCATGAGGGAATCGATGGCGTGAACGTTATCAGTGACATCCTCCAGCTCTAGAAGCTTTGACACAACTAGTGTCTTCTAAGCAGCCTCCAACCTGCAAGGGTCATTGGTATCAATGCAATCTAAATAGACTATAGAATGGGGGTAAACATCTCTCTCGTGTTGGATACATATGCAGCTTGGTGGTCATGCATAGTGCACCACTAGCGATGGTGATTGAGCTCCATCCCTGAGAAGACTCCAGCAGGTCCTAAGTCCTTTATCCTATATGTAGACTGCAATTACCCCACCGTATCTAATGATCAGCGAAAACCTTAGCATGTTTTGAGAAATTGTGGCATTTTTGACAAACACCATTCAGATTGCTGTCTTTTGTGACGTGTTTTTGTAAACATGTAGAAATGGTGCCCTTTGAGACTCAATTTTTTGGTAATCACTCATCATTTTTCCAAAGAGATTTGAAGGGCAAAGTACGCATGCAAAGAACATAAATGATTTCCTTCAATTGCAATCATCAGACAGGATAGGATCATCCAACTCCTTATGAAAGTCCTCACTCTCTATGGATTCCTAAACTTTTTGCATGTATGCATCAAACTTTTCACTCTTAAGAGCAGCCTCAGTTTGTGTCTCATTATCAAAGCAAGTTTCGAAACCTGATTTGTGCCATGCGCGGTACACCATGTCCGGTTGGTCACGTAGCTCAAGCCATGCCTTGAGCAACCACTCTATCGCTAGTTCTTTCATTTTATTTAGAGGGAGCTTCACATCAACTACATCCAACAGCTCATCCACCAATCATGACTTGCATGATTGTTCCATGCCAGCCTTAATTGGCCGCTGAAGGCTGATATTGGCAAGTTCCACATTAGAGGTGCAACCTGGTGGAATTTACAAGAGCTTAATATGCGGCTAGGTGGTTGACATCCATTCGCGCATCTTTTTAGTGCGCTGCACTCCACACATGTCAAGGAGCAGCAAGAGCCTGGTTTTGCCTACCTTTTTTTTCTTTGACTCACACGTGCCTTTGTACCATGGGTGCTGAACATTCTTAGACAATTCCCTTCTTGTCTCAGCACTAGCCCAATGGTTGTGGGTTTCTGTAAAGTGCCGGGAAAAGTCATCCATGGCAGATTGGGCGTAAGGACCAGTGGGATGGACACTGCTTGTATTGCCGGTGTAGACAACCTGCATTGGCAACATGTCTCCAGCCATGCTGGAGGCAACAACACACGTTGGCATCCACTTGTCGTCTGCCCCACGCTATCTGACATCCTGGCTTCCTTTGGGGGCATAACTCATTGACCAGTAGGCACAATGTTGACCCCACTCTGGTCAGCTTTCACCATGAAGTCCACGTCAATCTTGTAAAACCCAACTACAGCTGCCACAAGCTTCGAAAAGCAGTCAACCTGCAAGAAAAAAATCACTTTAGAATCAAACCAGGCCACTCTTGGCCATTCTTGCATTGGGAGGAGAACAACTGGTCACCTGTTCTTTCCAGTGAGTAGGCACGTGCTGGGTGGCTGTCGTGGCACAGCGCCATGACATGTTGAGATGGCCACGAAGAAGGTTCTTGACCCATGAGTTGGAAAACTCAATCCGGCTACTACTCTTGATTTCTTCAGGGCACACGTCCTTCACGTGGCCTAGAACAATGCCTTGTAATGTGATGTTGTTGAGAGCAGCACCACGCTTGCGTCAATGCTTGATGTCAGTACAGATCCGGTCAAAATGTTTCGGATGTCGGTCGCGAAAAAGCCTTCGGCCCTCTCTTGCGGCCGCCTGCTTTCACAAGCATCTTCGCCGACTCCTTGGGGGCGACATTGACACGTGTGTAGCAGAGGGGCCGGTTCGGCCCTCCCACCTCGCGATAGCGAGGGGGTGGCTGCAAGCTACCCCTCGCTATCGCGAGGGTTGGCTGGTGGCCAGCCACCCGCTGGCTACCGGCCGGCCGTCGGCCGGCCGGCCGGGTGGCCGGCGACCGGTCAAGTGACCGGCCGGCCACCCACCCGCGAGCCTTCAGCCGCCAATTGAGCTGGTGGCTCAATTGGCGGCCAGGAGGCCGCGAGACCTTGAGGGCCAAGGCTTGTGGCATCGTGCCCTCGCCCTCGCTCGCCCTCCTTGCTCGCGAGAGCAAGCGCGCATGAGGGATAGAGCGAGAGCGAGAAGCAAGGAATGCACGAGAAGAGTCGGTGTGAAATCACCAATCTTGCCTCACACGCGACGATTTTGTGCCGACGTGTCAAAAATAAAACTCGAGTTTGTTTAGGACAAACTACAAGTTTCAAAACCAGAAAACTCGTGCAAACTCACGAGTTCGACGTAACACTCCCTCATGTAGGATCCATAATGAGGAGGTGAGGTAAAGATGGAAATGGGCCTCCAGAGACTTGAATTATTCAATTCTCCATGCACAAGGTCGTTGATGATGATGACCCCCAGAATGACGCAGAGAGAAAGACCCCTCAAGCGAGCTCTGGATACCATTCTATGAACTCCGACAACAACCTAAGTGTAGGAGCTAGAGGTTCCGACCCGTTACAGTGGTTCTCAGAGCTAGACGACCCCCGCGACAAAGGGTTTGACGGAAACGGTGGCTAAGTCACATACAAAACGTCGCCAGCAGCTGCAAACAACAACAGAAATGCCCAAGGGATATACGACGTCCATACGAATCCATTTAAAGCACCAAAAAGTGCGATTGAAAGCTCCTAAAGAGCTCCACTTCAACCTCCCAACTCCTTTGAATTTCTTCTTTACTCCAAGGAACTGATTGGATTTTTCTTGGACGGGGTGGGGATTGCTCACCCCCAAAACCACCAATTGCCTCCATTTCCAAGGTTCCCTCCCCCCTCCTTCATCCGAAATTTGGGAAAGCATTTGTTCCCAAGGCCAGGGGCTCACACGGCCTTGGAACACCCTTAAAAGATGGAGGATGACACCTTGAGGATTTTTGGTGGCTTCCCCAACGACGTCGGCTCAAGGAAGACGTCGCCAAGGGGTGCGAGACGCACAAAGAAGACTCAAGAGGAGGCCGAAGAAGACAAGAAGAAAAGAGAAGACAAGAAGTTGGAAGAGGGAGCGAAGGAGTTGCTAGGAATTGGTGTATTCCCTCTTCCACTCTTCGCCCCTTGTTTTGTGAGCGGCACTCATATTCCTTGTCATTTCCTTGTACAGTAATCTTTTGTTTTCCTAGATTCTAGTGGCTACCAATTACCGTGAATCACGGCTTAGGAAGACTAGTTTCAAAATCCACGCCCTTGTGCCAACGTGGCAGCTTAGGAAAAAAGAAAGTAAATTTATGATTACCTCACCGATCGTGAGAGCGCGAATTCAGGAGGTGATTCCTCCTCAAAGTTGTGGGGTGATCCTCGCAACTATCTTCACGTGCTAGTTGCACAGGCGACGAGATGGCAAGTGCCGGACTATCCAAGACCAACAAGGATGGTGACAGCCTCACCACACGTCTTCGGCGGACTCCAAATTTTGGGAGCTCCCGTCGCGAGCACGGTAGCCAAACCAAAGGCAATTATACTACCAAAGGCAACCGGCGCCAACCTCGGTGACACCAAGAAGCATGCGGAAGCCAGAAAAGTGCTCGAAGGGCACGTCGACGCGCACGTGGGCAACCCCCACGTGACGGACGACATGCTCGAGGAAGACCATCCATGCATGGATCCCAACAAAGAGCACAACGCCAATGATGGCAAAGGCGAAGAGGATCGCGATCATTGCCATTGTCGCGTGGAAAACTCGAGCCAACCGCTTGAGAAGGGAAAGGCAAAGGCCCCATCGCCTAAAGCTGTCGACAACAGCAAGGCTGTCGAGAATATCAAAGGCGACAAAATCAGCCACGCGGGAAGTTCTCGTGAGAACGAGCTAAATGATGTCGTTACGAAGGCAATGCG
This sequence comes from Penium margaritaceum, assembly GCA_023375785.1. Taxonomy (NCBI): domain Eukaryota; kingdom Viridiplantae; phylum Streptophyta; class Zygnematophyceae; order Desmidiales; family Peniaceae; genus Penium; species Penium margaritaceum. Next base: position 164,529 of record SZWC01003238.1, read on the forward strand.
CGATGACTGCGGAAGGCTTGCTGAGCTGGCTGCCAAGGCGGCGGCCCGACTCAAGACCACTACCGATGGTCGAGGTACAACACCACCTGGAGGAGTGAGCGAGGACCTCCCTTCCTACGATGTGGCCGACCATGCCCAATGGTCGGCCACATCGTTTGGGCATTGGTCTGCCCAATGGGCAGACCAATGCTCCATTGGGCATTGGTCTGCCCAATGGGCAGACCAATGCCCAATGGAGCGTCGTTGCCAACGATATCCTCCTCCGGAAGGTGGGACTCATTGGAGGCGTGTACGCAAACCATACCCTCCTAAAGTGGATAAAGGTGCACGGAAAATGTGAGGCCTTGGAGGTTATCGCCAATGATTTGACGACATCAGTGCTGAAGTTTGCATTTGCCAACATACTGGCCCATGTCGGGCAGAGCATCACGGATCTCGACCGTGATCGCCACCTGCAACGCTTGGCTACTCAGGAGGCAAGCCGTCAATGCAATGACCTCGACAAGGTGTTGCAGAGCGTAACCCAGGTGTCGATGCAGTAGCATTCGTAGTGCGCCACAAGTGCTAATGCCCTTGCTGGTGGTAGCGACGACTTGCCTACCCCGACGACTTCAGGGCCGGTCATGAACACGTCCTTCCTACACAGTGTGGAGATCTTCCTGAAGGGCGTGAAACTGACCAACTGGCTTAATCGCATGGAGCACGTTCTACGTGTCCACAAGGCTCCACTCAGCCAGTGGGGCGACCTTGCCACGACGCGACTTGAAGACAAGCTCTTTAAGTATGTGGTCAAGGAGGCGACTGTGCAGCAGCCGCACCTCGAGTGGCAGCCCATGCCGTGGGAGGCCTTCTACGCGATCATGTATAAGAAGTGTATCTTGCGTGAGGCATAGCGCGCTTTTCACAAAATCAAAGACTTCAGGTAGCTAGGTAGCTCGCTCAAAGCCTACTTGAGTGAGTTCATCGCTCTCGTGGAGGAAGCCGAGAGCTTCACCGAGGGCAATGGGACTCAGACCTTCAAGTACCCGGAGTGCATGCTCTTGGAGAACTTACGTGATGGTCTTGCGAGCAAGAAGCTGAAGTACAAAACCACCACAATGGCAACCGGCTAGGCTTGGACAAGCTGGAGGGCGTTGCGCGACTACATGAGTGAGGTGAATTCGACGAACCCAAAGCATAACTCGGACGTACCACCAAATGCCCGTGCACAAGAAGGCCACAACATACGCATGGATGCCGTGGGGGCTGGAGGAGCAGCCAGGCAGCGGGGCGGGGCCAAAGGCAAGCAGCTTGAAAACCCTATAGTCAAGAAGAATAGCGGGCACAAGACCCCAAACCACAAGCGTAACCACGACAATGACGAGCTGCAGGCGGCTCGTGAGTGTCGCAATGCAGTATTCCACGGTGGACTCTGCCACAACTGTATACAGCCTGGTCACTTTAGGGGTCAGTGCCCTAAGGCTGCTGGTGGTGGACAAGAGCGTGCGGCGTTAGCCGCAGCGGCAGCACCTTGTGGGGAGGGTGCAGCTGGAGGCCGCCGACTGGGCCGTGGACAGGGTCGCGATTGCGGCAATGGGCCCGACCGTGGTAACAGACAAGGCCGTGGAGCGGGTTTTCCCCACCCCTGAGTGACATTAGTGTGGACCACTCATGGGTAACACTGGATCAGTAGTGTGGGTTCATGTTTTGAGACAAGTGTGTCAAAAAATTTAGGTTTTTGACGAGTTCAAACTTCTCTGTTATATTCTCCCCTCTTGTTGAACCTTATTCTACACTTGCTGACCATCATTGCCCACTGAACCTTGCATCCTTGGATGAGATGTGTGATCATGATACATGCTTAGTGGCGGCGACACTAACCATTATGCAAAACTTGTGTGATGTAGAGATTAAAGCAAACACCCTCAAAGCGATGATTTTACTCACGATCATTGTACGTTTGGTCGATGGCTTCGACCCAGTAAAATTAAAAGACTAGAAGGTGTTAGCGGAATTTACACGTGCCAACAAGATGTGGACTTGAGTAGGTGAATCACGGGAGCTATGGCGTCCGTTGTCTAGATTCCGTTTATCACAAACTCGACTTGCCATTGTCAAGCCTGTTCACTTGGAAGAGTGGAGGCAACATGACAATGCAGTTCAATGGACACCTAGCTAGTGCTCCCGTGAACGTACTTGCTGACACTGGAGGAGATGATTCTTTTGTTAGCCTTGGTTTTACCCGACAGGTTGGCTTGAAGTACGAGCCATCAAATGGCGTAGTTGATGTCGGTGACAACCAAATGGTACCCGTGATCGGTATTTGTAAAGCAAGAATCTGTATTCAAGGGTGCACATAGAGTGTCACGTTGAAGGTACTCAATCTTCTTGACCCGTTTGACAAGGTGCTAGGCGATTCCTTGCTCCATGAAAACAAGGCTCTAATGTGCTTTGAATCAAAGCGTTTGATCCTTTGAAAAGGACAATGTTGCCTTACGTTGATCTCGAGTACGGAATTGTCGCCGACCCGACACAAAGTTCATGCTAGCTTGTCTGTGATGTAGGTGAAGAGACGTATTCGACAAGGTTGTCAACACTTCTTGGCTCATCTATAGAAAGTGGAGGACAACATCAAGGAAGACACGCCACAAGAGATCAAATCTCTATTTGTGGAGTTCTTGGATGTATTCCAAGACCCACCGGCTAGGCTTCCACCAGAAAGACACATGGACCACACGATTCCGCTGCAGCCAGAGGAGACTCTCCCACTCAGACTCATGTATTGCCTTAGCCTAGCAGAAAGGCGAGAGGCCGAACGCCAAATCAAAGAGTGCCTTGCAAAAGGATGGATTGAGCCAAATAGCTTGTCGTATGGTGCGCCCATCCTTTTTGTGAACAAGAAGGACAGTGATTTACGCATGTGCGTGGACTACCAAGCGTTGAACAAGCTGACGGTGAGAAGTCGATTCTCCCTACCGTGGATTGAGGACTTGTTTGACCAACCCTAAGGGGTAAAAGCATTCTTGTCATTGGATTCATCTCAAGGGTACCATTAAATCCGCATCAGAGAAGAGGATGTGCCAAATCCGCGTTTCAAACGCACATGGGACAATATTATTTTCGAGTATTATACTTCGGGATTAGAAATGCCGCGGAAATATTCCAAAGTGAAATGAACCAAACGTTCACCAAGCAACTCGGTCAGGTTGTCTTGGTTTACCTGGAAAACTCTTGGTTTTCTCCAAATCCATGGAAGAGCACATAGAACATCCATGCAAAGTCCTCGCGATCCTTTGGGAATAGAAGTTCTACGCAAAAGGGAGCAAGTGCAAGTTTGCACAAAATGAGCTCAATTACCATGGACACATCATTGGCAAGGACGGTATCCGTGTTGACCTACAAAAGGTCCAAGCCGTGGTGGACTGGCCACGCCCGGAATGTATTGGACAAATTCGGTCTTTTATTGGCCTTGCAAACTACTTTTGACGGTTTATACAAGGATATTTGACCCTGGTAGCTTCACTAAGGAGGCTCACGCAAAAGGACGTGCGTTGGAAATGGACATCTGATTGTGAGAGCGCTTCTCTCAAAGTAAAAGAGCTCCTATCCACAGCGCTCATACTAACTCTTCTAGATCCGTCGCAATTGTGGGAGGTTTTATGTGATGTGTCAGTAGTAGGACTCAAAGTTGTCCTCATGTAAAACCATCATCCAGTTGCGTATGAGTGCCAGAAGCTCATCCCTGTAGAAACGCGGTATGCGATTGGGGATCAAGAGCTCCTTGTGGTAGTACATGCTTTCAAGATGCAGCGTTGCTTGTTCGAGGGTGCTGAAGGGGGTGTAACAATCGTGACCGACCATAACCCATTGGTCTTTTCACAAGCGCAACCGAACCTATCAAGACGACAGGCGCGTTGGAGAGAAGACATGAGCTGATTCTCGTTCGCATGGGAATATCGACCAGGATGCATCAACGTGGCTGATCCACTAAGCCCACAGCCTGTGGAAATGAATGCAACCACCAAGGTCGTAGGGTGTTTTATGGCCATTACAATAGCAGCAATACAAACACCAGACCCACCAAGAGAGATTATCCATTACAATGGTTTTATGCATAGGATCCAGATGGGATACTGTGTGGATTCTTGGTTTCAAGAAACTTGAAATCTAGACAAATACAAATTAGTGGAGGTCACAGGAATCTTCTAGCACAAAGAACAAGTTGTTGTGCCAAACTCGAGATACCTTCGAGCACATGTTATCTCCCAGCTCCACGACCCGCCAATTGCAGGTCATGTGGGACCTAAAAAGACCGGACATGTACTCTCGAAACCACTATTGGTTGCCAGGATGAAGTGTTGATGTTCATAAGTACTGCATGACATGCGATCCATGTCTTCAGAATAAGGCTAGTAACAAAAATCCTCTTGGACACCTCCAACAGCTTCCGATTCCTGAGACTCCATGGGAGTGCGTCGGCATGGACTTCATTACTAGTCTTCCGAACATGGCCCGTGGCCACGATGCAATACTAGTGGTTGTAGATGTTTTGACAAAGATGACCCCCTTCATTCCTACAACCACTAACGTGAATACAAAGGAGACCGCTCGTCTCTTCTTTGAGGGTGCCATAAAGTTCCACGGCTTGCCATTACGCATTATCTGTGATCGAGATAATAAATTTGCTAGTAAGTTCTGGAAAAAGATGCACGAGTACTTTGACAGCGAGTCGCAAATATTGACAGCGCTTCACCCTCAAACGGATGGACAAACAGAGTGCATGAATTATTCTCTGGAGCAGATGCTCCGCATGTACTCGGACCCAGCCATGAATGATTGGGATGAATTCCCAGTACCGACAGAGTTTATGGTGAATAACTTGGCAAACGAGTCCACACAGTCTACACCGTTCGTGTTGAATAGTGGTCAACATCCAGTGGTACCCTCTTCATTAGTGAAGAGTGGGAGTGCAAGAGGATATGTTCCTTCTGTTCAGGCCTTTGTCGAGCGCATAGAATCCTTGTCACCGGAGGCAATGGGTCACCTTCAAGCAGCTGAGCAATGACAAAAGGCACATGCCGACAAAAGTCGGCGTGAGGTCTCGTTTGACATCGGTGACAAAGTGCTTCTTAGCATTAAGAACCTTCGGTTGAAGTTGCCAGGGGCACGATAACTCCTACCAAAGTTGATTGGGTCGCTTCCCATCGTGGCATGCATTGGACTAGTGGCATACCAATTGCTGCTTCCATCGAGAATGAAGATACCCTACTGCCTGATGCATTCGTTATTAACCAATTATCTGGGACTACGAATTCTTTTATTCGACTACACACAAGATATTCTCTCTGGAAAACAAATACATTTTCTTAATTCCTTGGACAAGGTTCGGAACTTGAGGATAAAACGAATTCAAAAGCGCGATCGCGTGGCCGTCATAGGCCACACGATCACGCTTTTCTTGTGTGTTGACTGCGGAAATCGGTACGAAAGAGTTCGAGCAGGACCTTTTCCTAGCCAACAAATGAATTTAAGACAACAGACTGAAGTGATTTTGTTCATTTTCAAAAGAGGAAAACGTTAATTCCCGAAACGAATCTATACTACAAGTCATAAGTTATTCTAAAGCACAAATTCATCAGGTAGTAGGGTACATGACGTCTTTCATGTGAGCCTTCTGGCTCCATACATGGCAGCTGGATCCGTTCAGCCACCGCTAGCAGTCCTTGTTGCCGACGGCCAATACGAGGTCCTTCGCCTACTCCAGCACCAAGATCATACTCTTCGGTCGTGCATTGTTAGGGAGTACCTCGTTCATTGGGCCGGTTGTGGACCTAAACATAGCACGTGGGAGTCCCAGTCTTGGTTGCCCACACAGGTGGTCAACGAGTATTGGAGCAAGCCTGCAGCTTGCACAGATCAACGTGTGGGAGGAGGTACCACCTGAACGTGGAAAACGTGAACAACATTCCCGTAGGACAGCAGTCATGGACAGTGATAATGGAGGTTGGGGACGCCCAACATGGTTGTCGCGCGGACGCTCCAGCCTAAATGGGGAGGATGCTAGCCGTGCTGACTGACAAGCTGTAGCTTAGGTCCAAGTTCCATGCACATGTCCATGTTTAGCTAGTGATTGAAAACATTAATTTTCTTTCACAATGTTGACAACTCACTATCTGGCACTTTCTCTTCTTGGTCATGAACCGGGACGGTTCATAAAAGTGGGGAGGAATGTAGCAGGAGGGGCCGGTTCGGCCCTCCCACCTTGCGATTGCAAAGGGGTGGCTGCAAGTCACCCCTTGCTATTGCGAGGGCTGGTCGGTGGTCAGCCACCTGCTGGCTACCGGCCGGCCTCTAGCCGGCCGGTGGCCGGCCGACTGGGTGGCCGGTGACCGGTCAAGTGACCAACCGGCTACCCGCCAGCGAGCCTTCGGCCGCCGATCGAGCTGGTGGCTTGATCTGCGGCTAGGAGGCCGTGAGACCTTGAGGCCTGTGGCCTCGCGCCCTTGCCCTCGCTTGCCCTCCTCACTCGCGAGAGCAAGGGAACACGAGGGATAGAGCGAGAACGAGGAGCAAGGAACGCACGAGAAGAGTCGGTGCAAAATTGCGGATCGTGCATCGCACGTGACTATTTCACGCGAACGCGTCAAAAACAAAACTGGATTTTTTTTAGGACAGAATAGGAGCTTCAAAACCAGAAAACTTGTGCGAAATCACGAGTTCAAGGTAATACCTCCTCGTCTAGGAACCAGAACAAGGGGGTGAGGTAGAAATGGTAATTGGCCTCCGGAGTCTTTAAACATTCAAGTCTCCCTGCACAGGGTCATTGATGATGATTTCCCCTAGAGTGAAGCAAATGGGAAAACCCCTCGAGTGAGCTCTAGACGCCATTCTGTGAACTGCGACAACAACATAAGTGTAGGAGCTGGAGGTTCCGACCCGTTACAGCGTGCTTTGACTTCGTCACATAGTTCTTTGCCCCCCTCGTTGTACCATGTGTCAAGGGTGCTAGCGTTTTGGTTGTCATACAGGCATGTCCCTCGAGGGCCTCGCCATGCAACCTTGAGGAATGCGATGGTGTTGTAGTACAAATGATGGGACTGAACAGCCGCGTCGATGATGGCAAAGTGATCCTCCGCGATCCTGTCACGGTGAGTCTGCTTCACTTGCGACTTTGGGACAGGCTGTGCGGTTGTCCTTGGGGCCTTTCACATAATTTGGCGAAGGACCTCAGGCCCATGCGTGATGCAACGATGCCTTCCACCCACGTTTGTAGGGGTTTGTGGGGGTTATTTTGCAAAATGCTTGACATCCTCCTGAACTTGCACCAGCCGTTGTTCCCATTTGCGTGGTGGAAAGATCGCCTTCAGTGTGTCCTTGGCAGCAGCGTTGCTACATTCAGCCATNACTGGCAATTGATGTCCCGTGCGACGACTTTGTGGGCTCGACTGCACGGCCAAGGTCGTAATGCGTGTATCGCGACCTTGGTTGGTTGTGGCTGCACGACCTTGTGCGTACAGCCAAATCTGAACTGGCTTGAAAAAAACTCGTGTCCCGTGTGTCCATAGCTCCTAAAAACCGTGTCCCGAATGACCAAACTAAATGAAAAAATTCACCGATAAACTGTGCCTTTTGAGACTACCCAAGAAATTTGCTGTTGATTAGCAACGGTAGGTATACCTTCACTAAGTGCACGTTTGAGGCACTTGGTGATGTGATACAGAAACACATCAATGTAAACCAGAGTGGCAATGAACGACATAGACTGATGACTAACAAAGAGTGCAGGATTGACTATGATACGTCGAAGCCCTCCTTTATGAAGGATGGAGGTAATCTCGTGGTTCCATCAGCGTGGCGACTCCTTTGGATTGTACAAGGTTTTTCACAGTCGAGACACCTTCTTAGTGCCATCGGTCAATGTCGGCAGCTGCACCATGTAAATCTCATCGTCTAGTAGTTTGTGGAGGCAAGTATTGGTCACATCAACCTTTCCCAGTTTCCAATCAAGGTGAACGACCAGGCTGAGGGGTATCCACAGCGTAGTGTACCGTCCCATTGGCAGAAAAGTCTCATCAAATTTACATGCCTTGAAGCATTTGACTCTGCCATCAGGCTTTTGCTTTCACCAAAAGACATACGGAAACAAATCCACATCCAGGTAGGAGGTCCACCAGCTTGTAGAAAACATGCTCATCCAAGGCATCAAGTTTCTCATGCATGGCATCCTCCCACTGCCTGGGGTCATGGGACTCTCACACCTGATGTACTGTATTGCGCTCCAGTGCCCGTGTGACTGCTCTGGTAGTAGTGTGAAACTTGGCAACGCTTCCTGACACAGATTCCTCAATGACACACTAGAACTCACATGCAATGATAGAATATCCAAGGCCTGAGTTTGGGTGTATAATCCCAGTGGCCAGTCCGAGGGCAACAAGACTGGAGAGGTGAGGACAAATGATCTGGACATGTCTGAAACGTGGAAGGTACAGAGTGAGAGGTCCCAGTGCCAGAGTAACCTCTAGTGCCCTCAACGGATAAATGGGGAAACCGGTGTGGCCGGTGGAGGTGCAACAAAGGGCACATGAGTGATGATGAATAGGGGCGGTGGAGGCACAGTCGGAGGGA
>SZWC01003238.1:173240-202421 GCA_023375785.1 Penium margaritaceum
ATCCAAGGCCTGAGTTTGGGTGTATAATCCCAGTGGCCAGTCCGAGGGCAACAAGACTGGAGAGGTGAGGACAAATGATCTGGACATGTCTGAAACGTGGAAGGTACAGAGTGAGAGGTCCCAGTGCCAGAGTAACCTCTAGTGCCCTCAACGGATAAATGGGGAAACCGGTGTGGCCGGTGGAGGTGCAACAAAGGGCACATGAGTGATGATGAATAGGGGCGGTGGAGGCACAGTCGGAGGGACAGGCCTGGAGAAGATGTGAAATGAACCAGGAGATGAGAAAAGAGACAAGGAAGAACTGACTAGGGATGCCAAAGGTGGAGGCGAGGCTGACACAGGGGATGAAGGAACATCAGGTGATGATGATAAAAACAGGAGGGAAATAGAGGACGGGTGAGAGGACCAGGTGATGAGGGTGACACCAATCTGGACGGGACCCTCCTTCCAACCAAAAGAGCCAAGAGAGGGAGGCGGGAGAGGCATAACAGTCCAAGTCGAGGAAAAAGTTTACACGAAGAATAGGGCATCTCGCGACTTGACGACACGGTGGTGTTGTGCATCCCATAAATGCATCCCGGGATCTCCGTGCATTTGCCTCTGCCCCTCTGTTATCTATGTCCTTGCCCTCTTCAAGAGGGCAAGGACATAGATAACAGAGGGGCAGAGGCGAATGCAAGGAGACAACTTACCATCGTGGACGTCCTTTTGAAGCCAGACTACGGTGATGGACCCCCATATCCGAGCACGGCGAAGGTCAGCACGACGTCCATGCAATCGTTCAAACAAAGTGACCAGTTATGGAGGGGGTCATGGGGAATACAGTTCCAAAACGAGGTCATGTAGTTCATTATCCCAAAGGGAAAGAGCGGAAACAGACCAGACTCAGAGAGTTTACGAACGCTGTCATAAAGTGTGCACTTCTATCGCTCGGGCTTGCTCTTCTGGGGAGTGTACAGGTCGGTGAGCTCTAGGCACACCCCACTGGACTCAAGAAGATGAGCGATGGGACCTATGAAATCACCACCGTGGTCACTAGGAAAGACGTGCAGGGATGGTTAACTAGCACTGTATGGCATAAACAGGCCATGGGTTGAGGAAATGAAGGACATGGCCAAGGACAAGAAAGACATGATTGTTCTCATAGAGAGAGAAGACTCAACAGTAGAGATCATTGGTGAGACACAGGATGTAGCAACTCTATCCTCCAGGGAAGACATGGAACACTGGCTTTGTGACATCCGCATGAACCAGATTGAGGAGTTGCGTAGAGTGACTGTCATAGAAGAAGAATGGGGAGCGGTGCATCTTGGTCTGGACGCAAACGAGGCAATCATAGGAGCAAGGCAGTGGAAAGGAGGCAGGGAAAAGGCCAAGCACGGTTTCTAGGTGCATGATGCTGGTGATAGCATCAGTGCCCACATGCCCGAGGCGGCAATGCAGCATGCGAACATGGTCAGGCGAGAGCAAAGGAGTGACGTGAACAAGGACAATACTGGCAAAGGAAGATGCACCAGTGAACAAATGTATGTGATACATTTGCACATAGAAAATGCCATGTAGGATAGCACGAGGGGCAGGGCACAATGATATAGTGTCAGCACCGTAACTCAAAGTGAAGTCCACACCCTATCCGTTAAGGGTGGTGAAGGAAAGCAAGCTGACCTCCAGAGAGGGAACATACAACATGTCCGATAGGTACACATCACCACTCGGCCAAAAAAGTGCGCAATACCAATTCCTTGGTTAGAGAGCATCTGGCTAGAGCTAGTGCGAACGAAACGAACGGAGCCAACATAACCAGGAGTAACAAATGTGGTGTGAAAGGAGGTCATGTAGTGGGTGGCCTTGGAATCAAGGATCTAGAAGCCCCCAGGATCACCGATAGACGGGGTAACAAAATAAGTTACGACAATACCAACAGCGGAAATAGGCAATGAGAACTATCCACAGGTGGTAGAACAACAAAGAAGATTTGCAGACTGCAATAACTCAATCTACGGATTGCATGCTGGCACGTTCCTCCAAACTCTCCCTAACGGGTCCCCATGGAAGATAGAGTCCGACTAGCAAACATGACCTGTGGAGCATGGTTTCACGACCTCACCTCCCTGATTACGTAGACGTAGCCGGTATGCGAGGAAATTCTCCAGCTGATGTTCGCCGTTAGTTGTTGCTCGCGTGACCGGCTGTGATGAGATTGAGGAAGCAGACAACGGGATCGGACACGAACCTCGACGGTGGCATATACATGGAGGAAGGGAGTCCACTAGAAGGCGTTGCGCTACAAAGTGGTGGCCACCTCTACGGATAGGGGAATGGAGGACCGAGGGAATTCCAGGTCGCGAAGTGAGCGTGCGCCACCATGGAGGTGGAGCTGAGACGAGAGCTAGAGGACAAGGCCGATGCGGATGAAGCAATAATACAGGCCCAGTGAGCACACATTGCAACTGACATGCGGGCATTAACACGAGGAGTATGGCACTTGTGAGTGCTATGCTCATCCGAGCCACTGTTCCAGCAGAAGAAAGAGCTAATAAGTGCTTGAGAGGCATCACATTTCTTCTTGTCCTTCCTTTTTCCGTCCTTGCCTCTGCCACGTCCGCGACCTTGTGCGCCATGCGTGGCGACAACAACCGAGGAAGGTGATGAGGAAAAAGAGGAGGCAGAGGAGAATGGAGGAGTAGAGATGGTGTCGGCACGGACTCTAGTGAGACTTCAGTGGTACAAGCGTCTGTTTTGCACGCTGATCCACCAATTATCAAGGAGCTCTGAGACCAAATCCCACAGGGTACCCACTCTAGTTGAAGACTTGGGGGACATGGGCTGAGCGCCCAGATGCACCAGCTTGTCAGCCTTAACCCCCCGGAGAAGGTCAAAGAGCTATGAAATCACACCCTCCAGCATGGTGAAGACGGTTGAGAGCTGATTGGACAATGCATCCCCAAGATTACAAAGGATCTTGAGACCATGGGCCCATTATGCATCCGTAGTCTCATGTGCTTGCATGAAGCAAGGTATTAAAGTGGACTGTTAATGCGCTTTAGGCGGACTGGCCAGTGATGGTGGAATGGACTGGCCAGTGATGGTGGAATGGCAACTTAGGAGGGCATGTACGTTGATGGGGTTGGAAGCAATGCACGTGGCAAGATTGACATTGTAGGTACCGATGTTGTCTGTGAAATGTTCAGGTGCAACTGCGATGAGAGAGCGTATGGCTTGTGCCCACTCAGAGGGTGCAGGCACAAAAGGGGGTTAGCAACAGGTTTGGCTGCAAAGTAATACTCCAAGAGTTGCTCCCCCTGGACCCATACGCTAAAGCACACGATCCATGTGGAGAAGACAAGATCAACGATAAGCAAGTGTGACTGGGAGAAAAAGTTGTGCTCGCGTGGTGCAGCTGCAACTTGGAGGGTTGCAGCAGAGGAAGTGGAGCTAGATGAGGTGGACACAACGGCATTAGAAGCAATTGAGTCAAAGATGGTAGACGCTACATAAGGCAAACGAGAGAGAAATAACATAGTGACTTCATCAGCAAGTTTAGAGAGGTCACCTCCTTGTGCCTGGAGACGCTCCTCAGCTATGTGCTCAGCCTTGCAAGCAAGGTACAACTCACACTAAAGCTCTGCGATGCGTGACTCTTCTTTTACAGGCATGGAAACAATAGAATACTTTGCCCGGGAGTTCCCCCTGCCCTAGAGGGCGTGAGAAAGTCAAGGACTATATGTGTACGGTCCTTGCTGCGTTGTGCACAGCTCAATTCTGAGGAAGCACCCCAGGCACAACATAGAAGAGAATATGCAAGACTATAGGGCATCAGAAATACTAGGCAAGCCGACGAGAGGCAGCAAAGAGCAGCAGAAAAAATGCAGTCGTAGTGGGAACGAGGATGGGAAAAGGGAAGACTTCAGAGGGAAAGCAAGACAAAAATCCTCTGACAGTACTGTTTCGCTTAGGGTCGGCATTGTTGCTGTGGCAGCGATGTAGGGACTCGCTCTCGTCATAGTAGGAGCCGACCAGGCCCACTCCAGAATTTCTCGGTTGTGCCTGACTGTCAGATGTGCATCAATTGCTACTTTTGTCAATGCCACAGCTGATGCGACTGTTGTTGGAGTGATGATGATGATGATGCTGCTGTGCTGTTGCAGTTGTTGATGTTTTTGCGGCTACCACTGATGCAAATGACGTGGCTGCCGTTGGTGCAATCCCACTACTAAGGATGGCTATAGATTCGTCACCACTGCTACTACTGCCTTCGCGATTTATACGTAACCAATCACCTGACCTTTGAAACTGTGTACAAGAAAATGTATTGGGAAGTGCACAAAAAAGTGCAAATTTCTCATTCACAAACATTACTCTGTTTCATAAGAATACTTCTAGTTTTTCCACGTTTGACAAGGAATGTGTATGTGGGCTCCAATTACATGCGTTCATGTTTAGGATTATTGAGAAACCCATGGATACACGAATACACTAATGTGGAGTGCATGAATTTGGGTAGATTAAGTATATGTCTAGCGTTCGCAGTACTGCGACTACTATTACAGCAGATGACTACAGTGTTGCCAAACCTGTTACAGCTGTTATAACGGCTGTTGTACTATAGTGATTGTTGCCTCTACTGCTGATGCTGGTACTGCAATGTCGCTATTGCTGCCACCGCTACTACTATGACTGATGGCTACAGAGTTGCCAGTCCAATGGCTTATGTCGTGGCTGTAGCAGTGCTCCTAGGCCAAAACTGCAGCTACTATTACCGTTGCTATTCCATTTGCTATTGCTGCCAGCGGCTGGCATGATTATGCTACAACTGCTGGCGTCAACTGCTGGCGTGAGCGGCTACAAGGAGCGCCGTCCCCACCTGTCGATGGGTGCACGTGAGTCGAGCCAAGGTACGTGGTACATGCAGCTCTTGTCACAAGACGACAAGAGCGGAGGCATCAGTCGCCATGGCAGTCACTAGTGACCCGTGGTCTGCGTTTGTGCTGCAGAAGAGTGACTTCAGTAGCAAGAATATGGTCCAAGAGTGGCCAAGCGTGGCTGAGAAGTTGTGCAGCCCAAACTCTACAGCCATTGTCACTAAGAGCATCAAAGCCGGCTTGCAGTACTTTTGTAGGTGTAGTAAGGATTGCTGTTGCAGCAAGACAGCCGCGGAGGCGATGGTGACTGCGGAAGTGGCCACGGATCTAGGAATGGTGCTGCGAGGAACAACCCAGTCTTGTATGAATAGTGTTCCCTCGTGGCTCTGATACACAAAGGGAGTGCCAAGGGATGAAAGGGAATGGCCTGGGCATGTAAGACACACACTGTGTGGGAAGCGACAAGAGGCCATGGATGTGCTCGCTGCTTGGATAGAAAAACATGACAAGAGAGTCACGTACAAAGTATCAGAAACAAGCGTTGGTGAAGCTTTCCCACGGTTGGGTGAGAAGCAAGCTCACCTTCCACCAAGGGGCTTTGCGCATGGCGTGGCTTGATTCATGTCCACTCATATGGCCTTTTTCCATGTCTACGCTGTCGGCCAAAAAGCAACGACATTCTGCCTACGGGAACAAACCCAGGCTTTCACATACTAATGGACCCCCCCTCCAAAACAAGAAACCTCCTAAGAGTCATCCAGAGGGCACAGTGAGATCCATGCAGGTTTGATGCAGTAAATTCTAAGCATTTGCATCCTCTTGTTCACATCCTGCTTGGGCCGAAGCCGAACATGTTGGCACTCCTGCCATCACACTTCCTCTGTGTCTCCTTGATCACCAGTACACCCGCAGCAACAAGTTGCACGCCACCCTTATTGAGAAGCTATTCAGTTACCTGCGAGGGTGATATCGTACTAGTACGTGAAAGGTGGAGGCAAAAATGAAAAAGTACGAAGACAAAGCGTGGTGGAGGTGTGGGTATTTTGGACAAAGTCAAAATCGTGACAGTCCATTCGACACAATAAGTTAAGTTATCGGTGTGGTCTCAACTCTGAAAGTGTGCACTTCTCTCGCAGTCCATTGTTCTAAGTGTGAAATTTGAACGCGACACAGTGAGCGTCTAGTACAGTGTACGTGCTCACAATAGCACACTGCACGTTGTGCGAAGTTGTTTGCGACCACACCGATGCATCTCACAAGTGTCGAACACAGCTGGTGAACCGAACTGCAAAGTACCAAGATGACGGGTTAAGGAAAGATCCAAAAACAACCATTGCAAAGAGCAACTAAGAAAAAGAGTGGTCAGGTAATTATTCAAACCACCTTTCACGTCCTAGTACGGTATGTTTGCAGCAAGCTCAGAGGTCAACATGTGTCAGTGACATCCACACCAAAAGCCTTGACACAGTGATAAAGACCTACCTTGTGCATCACGCACAAGGCATGGGTACCAACACCACTGGGGCCGAGCCAAATCTCTCAAAGTAGCTAGAAACTGCTCTAGTGCGCACGTTGGGGTAGCTGCATTGTCGATGCAGCGTGCGGGATTCCACACTTGTTGCTTAGTCTGCTGCCCCCCTCAGTCTGTAGTTCTAAAGTCGAATTCTCGGTGCTCTGGGTTTGTTACTCAGAGATGCACGTGTTAGCGCCAGAAAGCAGCTGAGAACTAGAAATGACTGATTAAGAAACAAGAATGAGCAACAATGGGAGACACCTCCAAATTCTAGCTCCCCCCCAACTCTGTAGAGCTTGTTACTCAGTTTCTAAGCCAATAAAAAAACAGACATATTTTCTGGTAGGCAGGGTTTTCTCGGTGAGCCCTGCCAGATGGCCGACAGCCCAAAACCCGGGCGTCGTCCATTTTGCCTAGAAACTGGACCATATCATAATACGGACGCTGCAAATGCAGTCGTGTAGACAGAATCAGCTAGAAAAATGATAGTGAGGAGTTATGGCTGCCTAAACCCAGGCAGGGTCTACACTTATCCCGGGTAACAATTGTGCCAAAAAATCATGAAACTTGGACCCTAGGCATAACATGACGCTGCGAATGCAATAGTGTAGTCAGACGGCGCTAGACACATTGGGCAGCATATGCAACGACAATGATTATCGGTGACATGACTGCCAAGGAGGTGTGCCTATGGAGCTGAGCACAAAGGAGGGAGGAGTCTCCAGCAAAGTGCGCGTAGACCTCAGCGTGTGTCGGTTCCACCAGATGACAATCCAACACTCCTGCGTCTCACCGTCAGTCATCTGCATGCCGATGTACACAAGACGGGAGGACACAACAGAGTACAACTGAGAGATGCGTGAAAAACCAACACTCCCCCATGACTCACATGCACAGTGCACAAGGACGGGTAGAAAACACAGGGACCAAGCGGACAGGGAGAGAGAGAACCTCACGGACACACACTGACTGCACTCACAGCCTTCCTGACCGAGTCACGCTTTAGTGCCTTGGTCAAAAAGTCAGCCAACTGCCATGCTGTCTCAACCCACACAATGTTGATGATGCCTTCATCCAACAATGAACGCGCATAGTGATACTTGACATTGATGTGCTTTGTCCGAGTGTGACGCACGCCGTCATTGTCAGCAATGGCCATGTCACTCTCATTCTCTGAGTGCAGCATGATGGTCGGGACTGACAGACGCAAGTCGGACAGCAGGCGGTGCAGCCACACGCTCTCACAAGCGTTGGAACCAAGGGCCATATATTGAGCCCCAGCATTGCTGCGCACAATTCGGCCTTGCTTGCCACTACGCTAGGATACAGTCGTTCCGCGAACAAGGAAGATCTTGCTAATATGACTCTTTCCTTCCGGACTACCAACTCAGTCAATGTCAGTGTATCCCGTCGCCACAACGGACGACTGTCGAAGGAACATGAGGCCTTGTCGTGGGGTAGAGACGACATAGTGCAATACTCAAATTGCGGCCTTGAAGCGGAGGTGACGGGACTCCTGCTAGAGCTGTGCTAGGAGGTTGACGGCAAACGCAATGTTTGGACGCGTTGTCATTGCCAGGAACATCATTCAACCAATGACGCAAATACGTGGTCACGTCTATTGGCTCCCCCACCACAGCTGGATCAGAGCTCTTGAGCATTGTTTGAGCATTGGGTGACATGGGTGAGGATGCTCTCGTCACGAAGGACATGTCCTCAACGAAGCGCCCGGACAAGGTCTTGACATAGGCGGCCTGATGGACATGGAGGATGCCCACGGGGCGATCATGCTCAAGCTCCATGCCCAAAAAGACTTGTACTGGCCCGAGGTCCTTCATTTGGTAGGCACCATGCAGCAGGTCCTTGACCCGCTGGATGGCAGCTGCATACGGCGATGTGATGAGTAGGTCGTCGACATAGATAAGGAAAACGACGAGGATTTGACCTCGCAAACAAATGAACAGTGTGGGGTCGACATAGCTGTGAAGGACGTCGTCGCTGTGAAGCATGCGACTGATCTCCTCATTCGAGCAGCGCAGTGACTGCTTCAAGCCATAGAGGGCCTTCCGTAGCTTCCACACCTTACCGGAGCCATTGTCGAAGCCTGGAGGTTGTACCATGTAGAGCTCCTCGCCCTCTAGTGAGCCATGGAGAAAGGTGTTGCTAACATCCATTTGATGCAGTTCCCACTCGTGTTGGGCAACCAAGAAGAAAAACCTCAGTTGGTGGGGAACCGACCGACCAGGAAAACGATCTTGTCATAGTTGATCCCAAGGACCTGAGCAAACCCCTTGGCTGTGAGATGGGACTTGTATTCGTCCAAGGACCCATCTGGCTTCCACTTTGCCGGAGAACCCACTTGACGCCGATGGCCTTACGACTTGGGGGGAGGTCGACGAGCTCATAGGCGTGATGATGCCAAATGCCGGCAAGCTCGTCAGTACATAGAGCCTCCCAATGAGCGGCATTTGGAGACGCTCGAGCCTCACTTAGGGTGGCTGGGTTCTCTGGACCGAAAGTAAGGGCGTCCCGCACCCCAGGTGGCATCCGTGTGAGTGTGGCCATAACGGCATACCGGTGCTCCTGATGGAGCAAGACATAGCCCAAAGTTGACCCTTGATGCGGGTCAGTAATGATTGATAGTGTGGCCAAGCCAATTGCCTTGGTACTATGGTCCCCACTCACGACAATGGAAGTGGGTCTGACATGAGGCAAGGAGCCTCGTGGGACGACAGGGGGTCTGAGTCAGGAGGCGGCCTGAGTGCTCATTGTCCGCCTGTTTCTAAGGCTCCCCACCAGACCACGTGTGTAGTGCGCTGATATGGACGGGGCAGCTAGCCCTCAGGGACTAGCGGACATGGACAGGGAAGCTAGCCCAGAGGGGTTAGCGGACACGGACGGGGCAGCCGGCCCTGAGGGGCTGCGGACACGGACGAGGTAGGCGGCCTAGAGGGGCTGGCAGACACGGATGGGGCAAGCGGCCGTTAGGGGCTGGCGAACACGTACGGGACAGCTGACCCTGAGGGGCTGGCGGACACGAACGCGGCAGCCGGCCCTGAGGGGCTGGTGGACACAGATGGGACAACCGGCCCTGAGGAGCTGGCGGGCACGGACGGGGCAACCGTCTCTGGGGTGCTTTCGGACATAGATGGGGCAGCTGCCCCTAAGGGACTGGCAGACATGGGCGTGGTAGCCAGCGTTAAGGCTGCACACGAACTGGGAAGCCGACCCTGAGGGGCTGTGGGACACGGAAGGGGTAGCCAGCCCTCAGGGGCTAGCGGACACAGGCGGAGCAGCCGGCCTGGAGGGACTGGCAGACATGGGCGTGGCAGCCAGCGTTAAGGCTGCACACGGTTCCTATCCACGGAGATTCAGATGGATCCGGATCCGTGCGACGGGTCCTATACCTGGATCCGGAACCGGGGTAACGGATCCTTGGATTCACGGATCGGTGTATTCACGGATCCTGGATCCGGATCTGGGGATTCATGTATCATGCATGGGTTGGTTTTCACCAACCATGAGTCTCACTTTTTTTTTAATCAGTCTTCTACGTGGTAACACTTAACTTCTTCCCTCATGTTGTACATTCACACAAACGTTTTCATAGAACACATTCACACACACAAGCATGGAAAAAACATCTCAATGATGCACAAGCACTAGGTACTAAACAGAGAACTGTCTGCAACATGTCATCGTGGCAGTAATGCCGAGTCCAACTCTATACATGTTGAGTTCCCCCCCACACCCCCACTATCTTGCAACCTCACTTTCCCTCCCATCTGCACCCTCATCTTCACCATCATCTTCACCCTCTTCTTCCAGCTCTTCCTCAAGAGCTAGATCACCACAACGACGTGCGTTCACCCATGCCTCCTCCGCTACCAACTCTGGTGCTACCTCTCCGCTAGGTGCTACGGGGAAGTTCACCAGGGTTGGATCGTTGATCCAGGACTTCAGCAGCATGAGGTTCTCAACTGTGAGGTCTACCAGAGACTGCCTGAAGTCAGTGATGATGTGGCGGCCCAGAGAAAAAAGCCGTTCAGAGGGCGTGCTCATGGCTGGAACTGCTAGGAGGTCCAGTGCTGCGAGGTGGAATGTCGGGTATTTCTTCTCGTACTTGCGCAAGTACATGAGAATCTTGCAACTGCGGGGTTTCTTCTCGTCCTTTGCCCAGGTGTCCACCTCCACCTCCAAACTGGAGGGTGCAGCCTGTGCGGTGGTTACTATGCTCGGCTCCGCGAACATGTCGGCACCTGCATCTTCCAGTGCGGCCTCCATGACGTCCGGCTCAGACTGGATCCTCGCGCTGCGACGTGGCTGCGGGGTGCTGGCTGTGCCTGGTGTTGCCACTGCTGCAGAAAAACAGAACATAGGTTATTCTCTGGCACAAACAGAACCGTTGTCTAAAACATGACTAGACAGGATTGTGCTTTACCTGATGCTGCTGTTGCTGTAGTTGTAGATGCAGCAGCCGCAGAGTCTCCGGGGTTCTGAAGCTGGAGCTGCTGAAGACCGCTGGCGCTGCCTGCTGCAGCCACGGCTGCGGCAGCCTCCTCTGCAGCTTTGCACAGCTCCACCCGCAAGTAGTACGGCCTCAGCAACTCCACCACCTTCACTTGTAGCTCTGCTGGGCTGGCGATGCCGACCTTGGGATGCACGTTTGCGTAGAAACGCAGGCGGAACCGAGGGTCGAGGGCGGTTGCCAACACGTGGCGGTCAGTGCACAACTTGGCGTACTTGTCCAGCTTGGCGATGCTGGACGTCATGCCCTCCTTCAGCTTGACCAGCAGCTGTTCCTTGCAGTCCAGACGCCCCCCCTGTCCTCGGCGCTTGCTCTTGCGCTCTGCTGCCACGGCTTTCACCACCCAGCTCTGCATCTTGTTGAGGAGGGAAGAGTAGAAGGGAATGACAAGGGAGAGGGTGGGATAGGACGACCCAGAAATGTCATTCGTCAAGCCCTTGTAGGGCTTCACGATGACAGTAACGAGCGCGATGAGTTCCCAATCCTCAAAGGTAGGTTTGAGGTGCGCGCCATCCCTGCCATACAGATCCAACCACTCTTCAAGCACAGAACGCACAGCAATGACGCGCTCACACATGTCCAAGACGCTGTTCCACCTGGTCTTGGTGTCCAGATGGAGGGACTTGTACGTCAGTCCCGCTGCTTCAACGGCTTGCTGCAACGACTCTTCACGTGTTGGCGTCCGTGTCACGAACACAGCGATGGCCCGGACCTGCTGGATGATGGCCATCACGCGCGGCTGCTTCAACAAGTCGCCCACAGCAAGGTTCATCACATGGCCGAGGCACCTGATGTACCCGGCTTTGTCGAAGGAGTTGTTGTTGGGGACCATGTGGTTGTCAACGAGGGAGTCATTGGTGCTCTCGTTGTCCATGGTGAGACAGAACACTCTGTCCCACAGCTCCCACTGCTGCAGTGCTGGTTTCAGCAGGTGGAAGAGGTTGTCGGCTGTTGCCCCACCCTTGATGGCCGGGAAGGCGAGGGCGATGGCGCGCACGTTGTAGTCGGTGTCGATCCAATGCGCCGTCACTCCGAGGTACTTCACGTTGTTGCATGCCTTCCAGCCGTCGTTCGTGAATGATATGGCTGACTTCACTGCTGCCAGCTGCGTCTTGATGCGTTGACGGAACGCCTTAGCGCCGATGTGGATATTGCGGGCGACGGTCATGCGTCTAGGAATGGCTGCTGCGGGGTTGGCGTGCGCAAAGGCCTTGGCAAGCCAGAAGCTCTCCATGGACAAAAACGAAAGGTTTTTGTCCACTGCATGCTTCCACAACATGCAGTGGAAAAACTTCTTGTTAAAGATGTACCCGACCCCAGCAACGCCGCGCGCGATAGGGTTGTCTTCGGGAGCAGCTGCTTCTCCGCCATCAGCATCCGCCACCACACTTCTCGCCTCTTCGAGCTTGTTGGCAGCGACAAGGGCTTTCAGCTGCTGCCACTTGTCTCGGTGGATGAGGCGCATGTGCTTCCACAGTGCGCCGGTGGTGCCGTTCTTGGCCGACAGGCTGACAGGTTTGGCTGGGTCCTTCGTGCAATGGTAACACATGCCACGCGCACTTGGACTGAAACCCAATTTCTTGAAGGACCCCCAGATGAGGGAGTTCTCTCCCCGTCGTTTGCGCTTTTCACCGACGGCACCCTCCTCCTCGTCTTGCTCGTCATCGTCTTCCTCGTCGAGCAGGTCGTCTTCATCAGTGGGACGGGTGTCGTCGTCTTCGGCCATGACGGCTAGTCACAAGAAACAGAGCTGCTGGACGTCGAACAAGACGACGCACCCGGGTGTTGTGCGTCTAAACAGCGTGGTGACGCAAGGACGGATGGGTCGCGCTGTTGCGGACCACCAACGAGTCGACGATGTCCATCGACGGCTGCCTTTGCCCAAACCATATGTGGCCACGCATGATATTGTGGGGCGACAGGTGGTTGGACAGTCGACACATACAAAGATATGAGACCAATGAAATGTCAAGTCGCCATCTCCTGGCTGGCGACTTGACAGGTTTGCGGCGCTGGACACGCATGATGCATGTGCCAGGCACGCGGACGTGTCGCCAAAAAGTTTGCCGATCCAAAATATGGCGCGCATGCTGAGCTGTTCGATTTCAAATGTGCAAATGAGTGTGCTGCACGGATGACTTGAGCCGGACGACTACTCGGATTTCCCCCTCCCCCCCCCCTTCTGCCGTAGGATCCGGGTCAGGATCCGCAGATATAAGCCGGATCCACAATCCTGGATCTGGAACCGCGAATCCGGATCTGGATCCGGATTCATGGGTAGGGTACCGCGGAGCACAGGATCCGTGTGCACCCTTAGCCAGCGTTGAGGGGCTGTTGGACACGGATGGGACAACCGACCCTGAGGGGCTTGTGGACACGGACGGGACGGCCAGCCTGGTGGGGCTGGCGGACACGGATGGGGCAACCGACGCAGAGAGACCCGCGAGCGAAGACGATAGGACGCCCAGACGCGGCTAGACAGAGGACGGACCTACCACTCCCCCATGCGACAGGAGGAACATTAACGTGCCGGAGTGAACGAGGTCGCGGGGAAACAAGTCGCCAAGAACATCAGTGACCGGATGACGCGTAGATACGTGGTCACGTCTACAGGCTCCCCCACCATGGCCGGATCCGAGCTCTTGAGCATCGCTTGAGCATCGAGCAACATGGGTGATGATGCTCTCGGCCCGAGGGGCACATCCTCAGTGAAAAGCCCAGACAAGGTGTGGACGCAGGCAGCCTGATGGACATGTAGGGCTCCCTCGGAGCGATCATGCCCAAGCTCCTTTCCCAAAAAGACTTGTGCTTGCTCGAGGTACTTCATTTGGTAAGCAACATGCAGCAAGTCCTTGACCCGCTGGATAGCAGCAGCATCCGGCAATGCGATGAGCAGGTCCTCAACATAGACCCGGACAACGACAAGGGTCTGACCACAAGTATTGATCAATAGCGCGAGGCCGGCAGAGCTCCGAAGGAGGCTGCCACTGGGAAGCGTACGACTGATCTCCTGGTTCTAGCATCGCGATGATTGCTTCAAGCCGTAGAGGGCCTTCTGCAGCTTCCAAACCTTGCCGGAGCCATCATCAAAGCCTGGAGGCTGCACCATGTAGAGCTCCTTGTCCTCCAGTGAACCATGGACAAAAGTGTTGCTCACATCCATCTGATGCAGTTCCCACCCGTGCTTGGCAACTAGGCTGAACAATGCCCGGCTGGTGGAGAATTGACCGACAGGGGCAAAGACGTGGTCATAGTCAACCCCAGGGACCTGAGTAAATCCCTTAGCTGTGAGACAGCCTTGTACTTGTCCAGGGACACGTCTAGTTTCAACTTTTGCTGGAGAACCCACTTGGCACCGATGGCCTTACGGCTTGGGAGGAGGTCGACGAGCTCATAGACGTGGTGTTGCTGAATGGCGGCAAGCTTGTCGGCACATTCAGTCTCTTAGTGAGCAGCCTCAGGAGATGTCCAAGCCTCACGTAGGCTGGCTGGTCCTCTGGTCGCTCCGTGGAGCGGGCAATGAGGGCGTGCACGTCTGGTGCCCCTGGTGGCATCCACGTGAGCCTGGCCACAGCAGCATACCGGTGCTCCTGATGGAGCAAGGCATAACGCAAAGCTGATCCTGGGTGTAGGTCAGTGATGATTGACAATGTGGCCAAGCCAAGTATCTTGGTGCCGAGATCCCCACTCACAACTGTGGAAGTGGGTCTGACATGAGGTGAGGAGCCTCATGGGATGACAAGGGGCCGTGGCGTGAGAGGATGTGAGGAGGCGGCCTGAGTGCTCATTGTTGGCCTGGTTCTAAGGCTCCCGCCCAAAACCACGTGTGTAGCGTACCGATATGGATGGGGCAGCCGGCCCTGAGGGACTAGCAGGCACAACCCTGACAACCGATGCTGAGGGGTTGTCGGACACGAACAGGGCAGCTGGCTCTAAGGGGCTGGCGGGCACGGACATGGCAGCCGGTGCTGAGGGGCTGTCGGACACGGATGGGGCAGCCGGCTCTGAGGGCTTGCGGGCATGGACTGGACAGCTGGCGCCGAGGGGCTGGCGGACACGGACGGGGTAGCCGGCTCTGAGGGGCTATCGGACACAGATGGGGCAGCCGACCCTAAGGGGCTCGCAGTCACGGACGGGGCAGCCGGTGCTGAGGGGCTGTCAGACACGGATGGGGCAACCGGCTCTGAGGGCTGGTAGGCATGGACGGGGCAGCCGGGGTTGAGGAGCTGGAGGACACGGACGAGGCACCTGACTCTGAGGGTCTGTCAGACACAGATGGTGAGGGACTGGCAGGCACAGATAGGGCAGCCGGTGTTGAGGGGCTGTCGGACACGGACGGGACAACCGGCTCTAAGGGCTGGCGGGTACGGACGGGGCAGCTGAGGCTGAGGGACTGGCGGACACGGACGGGGCAACTGATTGTGATGGGCTGTCGGAAACAGATGGGGTAGCCAGCCCTGACAGGCTGGCGGACACAAACGGGGCAGCCAACACTGAGGGACTGGTGGACATAGATGAGGCAACCAGCTGCGACGGACCCGCGGGCGTAGACGATGGAACGCCCGGACGCGGCTGGAGGAGGATGGACCAACCACTCCCCCACGCGATGGGAGGAACATCAACGTGCCGAAGCAAAGGAGGTCGTGGGGAAACAAGTCCTCAAAGAAGAGGGTATCTCGTGACTCGACAATGTAATGCCGGGTGAGATCCCAGAAACGCCATGCCTTCGACTAACTCAAGATGCCAAGGAAGGTGCAAGGACGTTCGCAAGGCTCGAGCTCGTTACCCTGGTGTGGGACAGGCAACCACACGATAGCGACGTAGCCCCAGATGCGGGCCGGACGCATGTAGGCTCGCTATCCACACCAGTGCTCGTATGGTGTGGATTGACGAGGAAGGGGTCCGTGGGGAATCCGGTTCCAGACCCACGTCATGTAGGTCATGGCCTCGAAGTAGAAGTCATCAGAAATGCCGGATTCGACGCATATGGTGCGAACGGAGTTGGCCATGGTGTGGTTCTAGCGCTCAGAGACGCCGTTCTGGGCAGGCGTGTAAGGCACCGATGTCTTATGACAGACACCATGGGAGGCAAGGAAGAGTGTGGTCTCCCACAGAAACTCATCCCT
Organism: Penium margaritaceum; assembly: GCA_023375785.1. Classification (NCBI taxonomy): domain Eukaryota; kingdom Viridiplantae; phylum Streptophyta; class Zygnematophyceae; order Desmidiales; family Peniaceae; genus Penium; species Penium margaritaceum. The sequence goes on from SZWC01003238.1 coordinate 189,270, forward strand.
GCGATCGGAACGGAAGCGGCGGAGGGATCAACCACACTTGCGTTCAGCACAGCCAAGCCAGTCTTGAATGGTGGGAGCAATGTGCCGAAGGCACAAGACCCAGCGATGGCAAGAGTAGTTGTCCGTTAGTGTCAGGACATAACGACCGTGCTAGTCGACGGACTCTGTCGGGAGGGGACCCATGACATCAGAGTGGACCAAGTCGAGCGGGGTGGTTGCTTGAGAGGCAGAGAGGGGGTAGGTGGAACGGTGCATCTTCCCTTGAGGACAATCAATGCACTCAGTGGGACACGACAGAGGAAAGGAGGCTTGGTCAAGGCTAGTGGCTGGTTGCTTATGAAGCATGTTGTCAACAACGACAGAGTGGATGTGACATAGGCGGCGATGCAGGAGACGCGTGTGCTACGGAGATAGTGTGCTTGTCACAAAAACGTGGCCACTGTTGGCCGATGAGGAGGGGACAGAGGTAGAAGCGGACTGGCGCGGTACATCCCACAAGTTGCCACGGGCGGTGGCATGCAAAACGACACGACCAGATGGACGCAGTGACACAGTGCCCACCCATGTTTACTTCGACTTCCGACTTTAGGGGGTTAAGACGGAGTCGCCAAGTCGATCAAAGTCGACGTCGACGTCGACGTCGACTTGACTTGACCCCCATTTTTTTCCCCAGGCTTTGGGATAACCTCATTTGGGTTCTAGCCAACTTGGACCAGGCTTTGGTCTTTTTTTCTTCTTTTCAGATCAAGAGTCGCGTGTGCATTTTGGCTTTGGCACCCGTCTGGCCATTTTTGCTGGGGTTCTTCCCAAGGCGACAGCCACGCAAGAGGGTGATATGTGTGCCTCATTGGATGGATGGCTGGCTAGGATGGACCCAGCCATGCACTATACGGTTTTGGCGTGTTTCTCGTGTGCATGATGCGTGCAGGTTGTGTGGAAGCAACACACCAGACCCGTGTGACACTTTGCGGCGCTTTTTCCACCAATAACAATGCACCAAACACCGGAGTATTGCATGACATGTCATGCCAACCTGGACGAGGATGGATAGGATCCGCATCATGCGGGTGAGGGGAGCTGGTAGTTATCGAGAGCATGCAGTTTGACTCCTAGTCAGCGTGTCGAAGATGGCTGGCAGGGCCAAGCAGGCCACCACTAGCACTCCCTCCACCAAACAGCCGTGTCTGGCTGGAGACTTCCTCATCCGTGCACTCAGAAAATTCTTCAGACCTGTCCCCACCGCTGGAGGGTATCCTGGATGGTAGTGTGGGCCTTGTGGGAAAATTGGCTCAGGCGGTTCAGACCGCATGCGAGGGCACTTTGGGGCAGCTGTCTCCAACATCGTCCAGTGTAAGGTCGTTCCTGCGGCTGCCCGAGCTCTACTCGGTCTCCCCCTGTTGCCATCGCCCCCTGATGGCTGGGTGCCCTTTGACGAAAATTTGTACAATGGCCAGGGTGAGCCATGGGGCACAGCTTCCAGCCCAGTGGACTGGGCTAAGCTCGTGGCTGAGCGCAAGCATCAGGAGCTTCGCGCACTTCACGGAGCAGTTGCATCCAGCAGCACCCCCAACGGAGCCGACCAGACTCCTGCCGTCCCAGAAGCTATTCACACTCCAGCAACCATCCCAGCCTCCCTCCGCAGCATCACTCCAGTGGATGCTGCATCCCTCAAGACAGCGCGTCAAACCCTCATGTCCGAGCACATCGGAAACGCCAACAACGCTGCCTGCCAGAAGACCATAGTCAAGATAATGGCAAAAAACGCGCTGCCCATCTCCTTCTGTCATGACGACGTGGTGCTAGAGCTGGTAGAGNGCCGACCAGACTCCTGCCGTCCCAGAAGCTATTCACACTCCAGCAACCATCCCAGCCTCCCTCCGCAGCATCACTCCAGTGGATGCTGCATCCCTCAAGACAGCGCGTCAAACCCTCATGTCCGAGCACATCGGAAACGCCAACAACGCTGCCTGCCAGAAGACCATAGTCAAGATAATGGCAAAAAACGCGCTGCCCATCTCCTTCTGTCATGACGACGTGGTGCTAGAGCTGGTAGAGAATGCACACAAAACCACCCCAGCTTCAGGCTGCCTTCCAAGGACCGAGTGACAGGCGAGCTCCTTCCAACACTAGACAAAGAGCTAGTGGCACTGGAAGCACCACTTCGCGCAGGCTGGGACATTTTTGGGGTGACACTCGGAGTGGACGAGTGGTCCGACATCTAGATCCGGCCCATTTACTCCGCTATGGCTTCAAACGTGGAGGGGGTGGCCCACCTGTTCTCAAGGGATGCAAGCGACCTCATCAAAATTGCCAACCACGTCGCTACAGTGATCGACCATGCCATCGTCGAGGTGGGAGCTGAAAAGGTCATCATGGTCATCACCCACAACGCGTCAACAAACAAAAAGGCTTATGTTGAGCTCAGGAACAAGCACCCGGCTGTGTTTTTCAGCCACTGTGTGGCACACTCCTTGGATTTGGTACTAAAGGATGTCGCAAAGACAGAATGGGGAGGCAATCTTATCAGCAAGGCTGAGAGAGTCGTGTCATTTTTCAGGAACAAAGACCTCCTCAGGTCGTGGCTGAAGATAGAGGGTGGTCTGGTGCTGATTCCTGCCTGTGCTACCCGGTTTGGATCTGTGCACAAGATGTTTGAGAGATTGCTGAAGCTGCGTGAGATCCTTGTCAAGATTGTGACCAGTACGAGGTGGAATGACTTTGGCAGTGTCGGCAAGGATGCTGGGTGGCAGGCAAAGAAGAAGGAGGTGCGCAGAATTGTGAAGATGGGGGTGTTCTGGATGCAGGTTAAGGCCATGGTCAAGCTCATGCTTCCCATCGTGCTTGCCATTCTCAAGGCAGACAGCTCCGGAGGGACTGCAGGGATTGTTTTTGAGACTCTGCTTGACACGACTGAAGCTATCAATGGTTTGGGAGTGTCGCGGGGCAGTCGCCGTGCGAAGTGCAACCCGGAATGGGTGCAGTTTGTGGCTGGGCGGCTGTCCTATCGCTGGACTAATCAAATGTCTTGTCCGGTGTATGCCGCAGCACGTCGTTGCCATCCGCAACATTTTGGCTACAAGTTCGACGGCGATGAGAAGATCGTGGAGGCGTGGAACACCGTCTTCATGGCGCTACTGCCAGATCATGGAGAGCAGGACACCATGGACAAGGAGCTGGAGGCGTTTGAAAACCGCCGGGTCACGCTGGAGGAAGAGCCAAGCAAGATGAAGGATGTGTAGCGGGCCATGCAAGCAGTGCAGCAGGTCATAGCGGGTGAGCTGCCAGCCTTCAGATGGCATGCTCACCACATGACAAGCCTTCCCGTCCTCAGAGCATTCGCAATGAGGCTGTTGGCACAGCCTTGCAGCAGCTCCGACACTGAGCGCTACTTCAGCAAGCATGAACTCATCCAGACAACCAGGCGCAACCGTCTCAAGGTCTCCACCCTAGAACTGCTGGTCCGGACAAACGTCCGGTTGACAAGGATGTATGGGAAGAAGAAGGGGAAGAAGCTGACCAGTGACATCAGGAAGGCCATAGAGGATGAGGCTGAGGACACTGACAGCGAGGTTGATGGAGGCCTAGAGGACGAGGATGAGGAGGACTTTGTGTGGCATCCCACCATTGCTGATGCCCTAGATCCTGAAGATCGCGATGTTCAGGAGATAAGGGAAGTGGAAGGGGAGAAGGAGGGATTGGACAGCGACGATGAGGAGGATGAGGCGGAGGATGAAGAGATTGCTGGGATGGATGAAGATGGTGGGAATGAGAGCAACAAGGAGGATGAGCAGCAGGGACATGAAGATGGGGGGCAAGAGGTGTGAAGAGTCCTGAGGGCAGGAGTACGCAAGCGCAAAGATGTTGAGGCTACGGGTGCTTTAGCATCAGGTGCTACATCTGTAGGTGCTTCAGCAGCAGGTGCTTCAGCAGCAGGAGCTTCAGCAACAGGTGCTTCAGCAGCAGGTGCTTTTACAGCAGGGGCAGTTGTTGGTGCTGAAGCAAGCTCTACTACTACAGTCAGAGCATCCACAGGATTAGGGAGGAGAGCTGGTGCTGTGGCCAATGAACGCCCAAAGAGAGGCCGTAAAGGTCCCTAGGTGACCTTCATCTGATCCTTCATTTTGATTGTCTCATGTTTTTCCCTAGTTTGTTTTTAGAAGGTTGCTCTTAGTTTGTTTGAAAAAGCAGTGACAATTCTTTTCCAGCTTCATCTCATTCTATTGCTTCCAATAGCTTGGTTGTACATCTGCTGCTTTCCATAGGATGAACCTCTTTGCTTTCAAATGCGTGTCATAGCAATAACCACCCAAGGGGTTGAGCAGTGCTCCCCAAGCATGCATTGCACAATGAAGTGTACTACTGGAAGTTGTAGGACATGTCTTGGACAATGTGGGAAAAAATGACCGTCAGAATAATCGATGACAAACAAGTTTGCACAGTGATGAGGCCAAATGACTGTCTAGTGCAGTGTAGAACACCGACTTGGCAAGGCCAAGTCGGCGTGTGTGATTGACTGGCGACTTTCGACTTTCGACTTGGCGACTTAGCATCGACTTTGACTTGGCATGGCAAACATGGGTGCCCACACCTTTTGAATGCAGAACGTCCATACTCATGCAAACAAGGGAGGTGACACACAGGAAGCTGAGCTCAAGGCTAGAGACATCAGTGGTTCTGAGGACATCAGTCACGAAGACATCACCAGCAGAACCACGGAAACTAACGACGCCAACAACACGAATAGGTAACACCTGACTAGAACCAGTCCGAACCCCGGTGACATCGGTGATGGAACGAAGGACACTAAAGGCCTCACGCGAGGCCGTCATGTGATAAGTGGCCCTGGAGTCGATGATCCATGTCTTTGACGGGTCTTGGAGCGGTGTGGCCAGGTCACTGACAGTCACATGGCAATGGGCGAGCACCGCTGGCGCGGTGGACACAGGTGTAAACCGGGACTACCGGTCATCCAGCCAAGCGACGTCATCAAGAAGAGGCACAGTAGAGGAGAGTGCGGACGAAGAGACATGACACGACTGCAGACTTTGTCTTGCAAGGTGGGAAGGCAATAGCGACTACACAACTCGCACTTTTCTGGCGAGGAGGATGAGGAAGGTCGCGCTGAAGTGCGATGAACTGCTCCACCTGACGCTCGCGGATGGAGGGTTCGATGGAGTAGACCGACTGCGGTTTAATGGCGTAGGAGTCCAGGCAGGAGGAGGGAGATGCTGCTGGAGGCCGGTGACGGAGGAGCGGATGCGGACGGCTGCGGAAGGTACTGCGGTGGAGCTGTCGCTAGCGGCAAAGGTGCAGTAGGAGCAGCGACGGTCACGGCAGTGGTGGCAAGGTGACACTCGTGCTGGCGACACATGGTGGCGATGATGCAAGCCTCGTCAATCGGGAGAGGACACGTGTACCATCCGTGTCCTGACTGGCCACAGTTATGGCAGACAAGGCTGGCGCCGTTGGAGCCGCTACATTGCTTTTGAGAGCCCTTGTCCTTCTTCCCCCAGCGCTTCTTCCTGCCTGACGAGGTAGTGCCTGGAAGAATTCGCTGCTCTTGGGGCTGCTACGGCCACGGAGGCGACCGCAAGAGAGACGAGGTACTCTGTGTGATGGATGTGTGACTCCGGACGAGCCTCTTTGATGCTCAGGAAGAGCTCGTATGCCCAAGGCATGAGGGTACCCTATGCAGCCATCGCGACGAAGACGTCCTGGGAGTAATGGACGAAGACGTGGGAGAAGGGGTCAGTGGCGGTGCGCTTGATGGTCAGGAGAGCAAAGAGTGGGGATGGCGCGGCGTCTCCAAGGCGGCACAGGATGTCCTCTATGCGCGGCGAGTAGGAGGTGACCGTCTCCCTCTTCCTCATGCGTAGGGAGTTGAACTCCCGGATCAGGCGGCTGGTCTCGGTGTCACTGGACAGCTGATGAGGGCGGGTGAGTACATGCCACACAGCTGCCGGGTCAGGGAGAGTGCTAGTGGTGAGGTCGCCGAGGAAGGGTTCGAGGGCAAGACATGCAGCCGGAGGAGCCACAAGGACAAGGGCACGCCCGGCGCGACTAGCATCATACACCTCGTCGACCTGGGTGGAGTCGTAGGGAAAGACATAGTAGGGCCACAAGTTCTCACCCTGTGCACAGATATGGAAGCTGAGCTCCCACCTCTGGAACTGCTCGCCAGACTGAAGCAGCGATTGTGGGGTTTTGAACTCCTTTGGCCTGCGGCCGGCACCCAGAGTGGGGCCTAGGATTGACGTCATCGTCTGCTGTTGGCACTGGGTGTGTTGCTGCGCTAGGTACTGTGTGGCGTAGGAGACGGCGAGGCTCGCATACACGGGTGGAACAAAAGGTACTTGCTGACGTTGCTACTACTGCTGTAGGGACGGTTGCTGCTACTACGACTGCGGCTGCTGTTGCAACGACAGCTGCTGTTGTTGCTGTTGCAGCTGTTGTTGCGACGACAGAGGTGGTACTAGCAGTTCCGCTAGCTACTCCGTTAGCGTTGCGAGCTGCTGATGCAAAGCGGTGAGCGGATCCGTCGTGCCTGTATGACCAACGCAAGAGCTTGCGAGATGTTGTTGCTGGTAGTGCTCTTGCTACTGTTCATTCTGCTGCTGTTGTTGCTGCTATTGTGGCTGCTGCTGCTGCTGCCGCTGCTTCCGCTACTGTTGTTGTTGATGCTGCTACTGTTGCGACTGCTGCTGTTGTTGTTGTTGTTGCTGCTACTGATGCTGTTGTTATTGCTACTGTTACTGCCGCTCCTGGTGCTGTTGTAACGGGGACAGCTGCCACAGCTGTTGCTGTAATTGCTACAGTTATTACAGAAAGGGGAGTCCTCTAAAAGAGGAGGGCCCCTCTTTGTTCTCTACAATGGTGTTTTGTCTCCCCCTTTGTTTGGTTTGTTTTTTTTCCCCTTGTTGAGCTGTCGATGTGAGCAGTGATGTCAGTGGCGCGGCAGCAATAAGGGCACGGACAGCGCGAGCGGATTCGGTGGCATCAGGGGTGAAGGGAGCGACTGCTGGGAAGTAGTAGTCCCATAAGCGTTCTCCCTGAGCCCAAGCGCTGAAGCGGGTCTCCCATGAGGAGAAGGCAAGGCCAGGTGCCAGGGCTGGAGGCTGGGAGAAGAAGTCATGCTGGCGAGGGACAGCAGCAAGGGTGGCAGTAGAAGAGGGGTTTGTCGCAGATGAGGGGGCAGTGCTGTGTGCAGCGGATGGAGTGGACACAGCAGCAGCACTAGCGCCAGCAGTAGCAGCAACAGAAGGGACTGACACAGCAGGGAGACGCTTCAGCACAATGGCGGCGACCTCATCAGCAAAGGTCGCGCGATTATCATTCGCGACTTTAAGGCGATCTTCAGCCTCGCGCTGAGCCTCGCGAGCGAGGTTTAGCTAACGCTGCATGTCAGCTATGACTGACTCGTCGTCACCAGGCATGGTGACGACGACGAGGACCTGCCCGAAAAATTTCGGCAGAGTTTCCCCAGCCCCAGTGGGCGTGGGAAAACTGGGATGCCCAAGGCACGAGGGAGATGTGCTGCAGGACAACCCGACCCCGATAAGACACACAAGCCACCACATAGAAGGGAGAGGCAGAGAACCAGCAGGAGAGGCAGGTGCACGGGGAACCCTCACGCACGAGGAGGAGGTGAGGGGGAGTGAAGAAGGGCAAAAAGAGGTGAAACAACAGCAGCTGCAGCAGCAGAGAGGACAGAAACTGTGGATGCAACCGGCACCACTAAGGCAAGAACCCCAGTGGTAACTGCGGCCCCCACTGTAGTGATGGCTGCGGTGACGGAGAGAGCAAATGTGACGAGGTTGGTGGCGGCCGATGGTGCAGAAGCAGCGAATGTGACGGTAGTGGCGGTGGAGGTGCGAATGGCGGAAGCGGCGGAGGAAACAGCAGTTGCGGCAGAGGCCGTGGCAAAGCCAACGGTGGATGCAGCTGCAACAAGTTGTGTGCCCAAATCTGTCGCCGCTGCAGCAATGGGTCCGGCGAGCACCGCTGCCTCAGTGTACGACTCCATTGCTCGCCCTTCCGAAGTGTAGGCGGCGGCGCAAAACGCACGAGCGGCGGCAGCAAATGTGGCGGCAGTGGCAGTGGCAGCGTCTATGACAGCCGTGGCAGCACGCGTGAGTGTGAGGGAGAGGGGAACAGCGCCCTGGTGCAGCAGTGCGTGCAAGTTTGATGCATCAGCATCCGTCTCAGGGACGGAGCGCTGCTGAACCCCCCCAAGAGAGTAGGAATGTGAGGGGCTTACTGGGCGTTGTGCCGCACTTACAGATGATGGTGCGGCCGCGTTGTACTCGCGAGAGTGTCGATGGCACACTTGACCGTCCTCGTAGTGCTCACGGGATGGTGCCGAACCCGGTGTCTTGCGGTAAGCCAGTGTGGCTGTGAGCACCACCGAGGTGGTGCTGTCGTTGCAGTCACGAAGGTGCAGCTGCGATGACCGCGGCTGCTGCTTCTGCTGCACACTCGGCTACACTGACGTGCAAAGCTGTGACTGCTGCTAGAGCTGCTGCAGCAGAGCGGGAAAGTTGATGCTAGCTCTGCTGCGGGTGCGGATTCTTGGATGGGCTGCTGGCTGAAGTGTTCAACAGCCGCGGACAGAGCATGCAGCAGCTTCAAACGGAACTGCGGCTGCTATGGAGAATGCAGCAGCCGGCAGAGTTGTTGCTGCGGTTCACGGCGGGTTACAGGTGCTGCGCACGCCGGCTGTTGCCGTCAGCTCTGGCAGACCCACAGCTGACGGGCGGAGCCAACATAGCAGGCGGCCGAATGCTCCAAGGCTGCTACCCGCGACAGCTACTGTCTGCTACGAACGACGGCGGGCGGAAGCCGTAGGACGGTGGGCCGCATGGCAGTCTGGAGAGGACATGCCAGCAGATCTCTTCCGTGCGCAGGGGAGAAAGCGCGCGAAGGGGATCACCTCACGATTTCGGCCCAGGACTGTGGTCGGCGGAAGAGACTGCCGTCCCACTTCCCGTCAAGCTGCTCTGACACCAGTAGGCAGGCCTGCTGGACTAGCACAATGCAGCAAGCAAGTGCAAGGAGTCAGATAAGGCCAAGACAGGCCATGGATTGCTTGACAGGAGTGAGAACGAGCGAAGAACAAAAAGTGGAGTCACAGCAGTGCGAAGTCTTGGGTGACGGGCAGTAAGCGAGCGAGAAGCGAGCTCGCTCTCGCTCGCTACCCTCGAGCTGTGGGTGATCGAACCACCTGTCCACAATAAAAAGGACTCCTACAAGCCTGTCAAGTTTCAAGGCAAAATAAGTTGTGAGTGTGCACCCTGCTCGGTGAGCAACAGCACCAAGAATGAGCCTGCGACACGTGAGCATCAGTTTCTGTCCACATAAATCCAGGCGTGTGTAGTCGTGCAGCCAGGTCACCACGGTGAGGTCATCAGAGGAGCCGTCTCTCTCCGGTTAGTCACCTGCATCAGTGAGGTGGGGGTGCAACGAGGCCAGAGGTCACTACGTGGTACTGTCACACACATCTGTTGGTTTTTTGTGCTCATTGTGCTCTATTGTGTCCTCCCGGCTTGTGTACATCGGCGTGCAGATGACTGACGGCGAGACTCGGCGCCGATGGAGTGTCGTCCGGTGGAGCCGACGCACGCTGAGGTTGTCTCGCGGTTCGCTGGAGCCTCCTCTCTCTGGCAACGTGTTCAGCTCCATCAGCAGGCCTCCTCGGCGGTCGCGCCGCCGGCAGTTATTGCCGCCGCAGTCACTGTCTGCATGCGCCCGGCGCGTACTGTCGTGTCGCGTCGCCATGCACTGCCTAGGGTCCCAGTTGCATGTTGCATGGCCCTGTTTGGCAGCATAAACCATCGTGGGCACTATCTGGGTTTAGGCTGCCATAACTCTTCATTACTATTTTTCTAGCAGATTCTGACCGCATGGCTGCGTTTGCAGCGTCGGTATTATGGTATGGTCCAGTTTTCAGGCAAAACAGACGACGCCTGGGTTTTGGGCTGTCGGCTGCCTGGCAGGCCTCACCGAGAAAACCTACCAGCCTGAACTGAACTATTTTCCGATTGGCTGATGAACTGAGTAACAAGCTCTACAGAGCTGGGGGGGGGGCTAGAACTTGGAGGGGTCCCCCATTGCTGTTCATTCTTCATTCCTAATTAGTCATTATCAGTTTTCAGCTGCTTTCTAGCGCCAACTCTGGCGCGAGCGTTTCTGAGTAACAAAACCCAGGGCTTCCAGACTTAGACTCTAGAGCAGCAGACTGAGGGGGCAGCTGACTTAAGCAACGAGCGTGGAAGCCTGCACGCTGCATCAACAACGCTGCTGCCCCAACCTGCTGCATGATTTCCATTTTGGTATCAGAGCCAGAGCGTAGTAGCAGCAGCGGAAGACTGGCGAACAGGTGCCAGACAACGCCGGCGGACCTCCCATATACGCCAGTGCAGGGGAAATGCTGCCGGATTTTTTCCGACAGCATTGACCCTCCTGGTGGCCGCGTTAGAATTTTTCCCACGCCCACTGGGCGAGGGGAAATGCTGCCGAAATTTTTCGGCAGTACTGACCCCCACGCGTGACGCGAGGAGGTGAGCGGCAGACGGCGTCTGACGTTTGTGGGTGACGACGCACGCGGCAACGTCACCCAGGTGCAGTGACTGGCACCACCAGCAGCAGCAGGCAGAAGTAGCAGCTCGCAGCAGCCCGCAGCAGTAGCAACAGCAGCTTGCAGCAGCAGCAGCAGCAGCCCGCAGCAGCAGCAGCTCGCAGCAACAGCAGCAGCAGCGTGCATCAGCAGCAGCGGCGTGCAGCAGCAGCAGTAGCCCGTAGCGGCAGCCGGCTGCAGCAGCTCGCAGCAGTAGCAGGCAGCAGCCGCAGCATGCAGCAGTTGCAGCAGCAGTAGCGGGCTGCAGAAGCTGCTGCAGCGAGCTGCAACAACCGACAGCTGCAGTAGTAGCAGCAGCGAGCAGCAACTGCCAGCCGCGGCTGCTGCTGCCCGCTGCTCGTAGCGAGCAAGCAGCGAGCAGCAGCCCGCTGCTGCCAGCGAGCAGCAACTCACTGCTGCTGGGCGAGCAGCACCCCGCTGCTTGCAGTAGTCAGCGGGCTGTTGCTCGCTATGACAAGAAAAGAAAAAAAACCAAAACAAAAAAGACAACGAGAAAAAATTCCCCCAGCCCCGCAGCTCGCTGCAGCAGCCTGCAGCTGCAGCGAGCAGCTGCTGCAGCACGCAGCAGCTGCAGCAGCACTCAGCTGCAGCTGCGAGCTGGAGCAGCTCGCTGTTGCAGCAGCAGCAGCCACAGCAACTGATGCAGCCCGCAACACGAGCAGCAACAGCTGCAGCACCTGCAGCAGCAACAGCAGCAACAGTAGTAGCAGCAGCAGCAGCAGCAGCAGCAAACAGCTACAGCAGCAGCAGCAGCAGCAACAGCAGCAACAGAAGCAGCTGTAGTAGCAGTAGCAGCAGCAACAGCAGCAGCAGCAGCAGCAACAGCAGCAGCAACAGCAGCAGCAGCAGCAGCAGCTGTAGCAGCATCAGCACCAACAACAGCAGCGGCGGCCCCAACATTCAGAGCTGCTAACGTCAGCACCCCTCTGCTGACGTCACTACTGACGTCACTGCTGACATCATCACCAAAAAAAAGGGGGAAGGGTGAAAGGGGAAAGGGGGAAGGCCAGAGGAGTGGGTAAACTTCCCACTCCCTCAACTTCTTGTTGAAGCAGCAACACAAAGGGAAAAAAAAAACCAGACACCAAGCCATGGCTGGTAGTCCAGGTGAGGGGGGGTCCTCCTCTGATGGGGGAACCCCACCCCTCCTTTCTTGCAGCAATCGCTGCAGCAGCAGCAGCAGCAGCAGCACCCGCTGCCGCTACAGCAGCAGCAGCCGCCGCCGCCGCAGGACCAGCAGCTGCCGCCGCCGCCGCCATTGCTGTAGCAGCCACCGCCACGACAGCAGCAGCAGCCACCGCCTCTACAGCAGCAGCCGCCGCCGCTATAGCAGCAGCCGCCGCCCATACACCAGCAGCCACCGCCGCTAGAGCAGCAGGAGCCGCCGCCGCTGCAGCAGCAGCCACCGCCCATACAACAGCAGCCATCGCCGCTGCAGCAGTAGCAGCCGCCCCCTGTACAGCAGCAGCCACCACCGCTGCAGCAGCAGCAGCCGCCGCCCATACAGTAGCAGCCACCGCCTCTGCAACAGCAGAAGCCGCCGCCCTTACAGCAGCAGCAGCAGCCCACTAGTAACGTTGGCGGCACCCCTAACCCACTTGTTGCTCTTCAGCAACAACTCGCCGCCTTGACACAGCAGCTTGCAGCGCTACAGCCAGTCGCCTCCCAAACCGCCACTAGCGCGCTGCCGTCGTTCGTCCCTCCAGGGCACGCTAGCCCCGCGGTGTCCGCCGCCACATACTACTTAGCACAACAACAGACTCAGCGCCAACGGCAGACAGTGACCTCCGTCCTTGGCCCCACTCTGGGTGCCGGCCGTAGGCAGAAGGACTTTGAGACGCCGCCACTGCCGCTTCAGGCCAGCGAGCAGTTCCGGAGCTGGGAGCTCAGCTTCCGCATCTGGGCGCAGGGGGAGGGTCTGTGGGCCTACTACACCCTCCCTTACGACTCCACCCAGGCCGACCAGCTATATGACGCTGGTCGCGCTGTCCGCGCCCTTGTACCCGTCGCCCCTCCAGCTTCCTGCCTTGCCCTGGAGCCCTTCCTCGGCGACTTCACCGCTGGCGCCATCCCAGACCCGGCAGCCGCCTGGCACGTCCTCACCAGACCTCATCGCCTGTCCAGCAACGCTGAGATCAGCCGCCTGCTCCGGGAGTTCAACTCCCTTCACATGGGGGAGGCCGAGACGGTCACTGCCTACTGGCAGTGAGCGAAGGACATTCTCCGTCGACACAGCAAGTCGGCTCCATCCCCACTGTCCGCGCTCCTCACCATCAAGCGCGGCGCCACCAGCCCATACGTTGACGTCTTCGTCCACTATCCTCAGGACGTCCTCACCACCATGGAGGCCCAGGGCACTCTCATGCCTTGGGCATACGAGCTCTTCCTCCGCATTGAGGAAGCTCGCCAGGAGTCCCAGCTCCATCGTGCGGAGGTCCTTGCATCCCCTGTTGTCGCCACCCCTGCTGTTGCCTCCGTGGCCGTTGCCTCCCCCGTCGCAGCTACCTCATCACCCTCAG
>SZWC01003239.1:17487-70088 GCA_023375785.1 Penium margaritaceum
GTCTGAGCTGCATCAGGAGGCACGCGCACTTTAAGGTCTGCGATGTCAGCAGGGAGCGAGTGGAGAGGAGAGAGGAGGTCTTTACAAGTGTTATGTAGTTCGTTTATGCGTCCATGGAGGAGGGAGGTCTGGTTGACCAGGACTGGCACGGAGACTGGCTGGTGAGTGTTAGGTGGGGCATCGGTGCTGGATGGTGCATCATGATGCAAGGAGGCGTGTGCCGGACCTTGCGGAGCGGGAGGTGCTGGGGCGCACGCAGGGGACGATGACTGGATAGGAGTGTCACGTGGGGTTGAGCTTGCAGGGGGCAGCACGGGGGTGTCTGTGCTGGAAGGATGGGTTGTAAGTGTTGGGGATGGTTGGTTGTGTCCAAGGGGGGAGGGGCAAGTGGTGTTCATGGGGGGGTTCGGGGGCTGGGTTGGGGGCAGATGGGTTGGGGGAGTTGGAGGAGGGGGTGTTGGTGCAGTTGGGGCCGGGAGAGCAAGGAGGGGGCTGGGTGGAAGGAGAGGGGCGGTAGAGGGAGGGGGTGGTGCTGTAGGGCGGCATGCAGCAAGAAGGAGAGCATCGAGAGAGATAGGGAGTGGTGTTGGTTGCGCGCGTGCAGTGATTGCGCTTTTAGCGATGTCTGCGAGCAGGGCGGTGGAGTGTGCTGCAAGTTCATGTGTGCGTCGTGCGGTTTCACTGGATACAGCCAAAGACTCGCGACTTAGGAAAGGCTGGAAAGTACCCGACAGTGCAGCTGGACAAGTTTTTAGAAGGGACCAAGCAGTTGGGATACCCGTGAATGAAAGGGACCTATTTCTCCGAGATCATTTTCTGACCAGTCCCAAACATATACGGCGAATATCTAGACATACGGGCATACGCCTATTTCTCACAAATGTGACGGTCCACGATGACCATAGGATTGATCCGCCGGTGAATCTCGTCAGTGCCAAGCTCCGACCTGGCGTAAAAGTCCCACCTCGCAACCAGCCCTAACGGTGAGCTTTCGACGGGCGATGTTTCTCTGCAACCAAACAATTAGGGATAGTGTACTAAAATCGGTGCTCCTAGAGCAGGTGCTCTAGGATTACAGCGACGCTGCCCTGCTCAAAAAAGCACCTGCTCCATGCTCCAAAATACGGACATTCATAAGCGCGGAAGGCTCCTCAAAGGATGGCTCGCATTCGTAGCCAAATCGCAGAACTTGCGAACACGGTTCCCTGAACTGGAATGAAGACTCGAACAGGGTGTGCGTGAGCTGTATGCTGCCTTCGGCGACGGCTCTATCCTTTTCTGAAAAATACGGCGAAACATGTTTTAAATGTTCCGGAGATATGTTAACTGAGGTGGTTTCTTTGAAAACATGTTTTGAGTTTTGTAAAACGCTCTTGGAGCACTTGCGCCTACGCTAGGATCATGGTTTGGGATGCTCCGAAGTGCTCCTAAGAGCAACTGTAATAATGGGGGCCGGTGCTGCGTTGATCAAGAGGAGCAGGTGCTCAGAATCTAGCGATGCAGCTTGCATGAATTATGTGGCGGCGTTCATGGCATATTCGCTGTTAGTACCCCCAGAAGCACCTGCTCTGAAGAGCAAGATTTTAGTACACTATCCCTTATACATTATCTTCAAAGCATGTGTACTACCGCGGATGACAATCGAAAATTCAGGATGAAACACAGCCTTCAACGTCCCAGCTGGAGGTCCGCCACCGAACAGACGATACACACATGGTGTTATTGCTAGGTTACCCGCACCGCACGCAACAATTAGCCTGGCATGCTCGCAAGCCGAAAGGAATATCGATTGTCTGCTCACGACGTGCCCGGACTATGAGATCAGCAAAGACATACTGCTGTTGCTTTTTTAAAACGAAGGGGATGCCGTGTATTAATTCCATCACTTATTTCTTATCTTTGCATATACAATTTTTCTGAAAACAGTGACATCATCTGTATAAACATTTGCATAGGTTTGCGTCTTGCACTGGATATTTCAAGTTCTAACCTACTTATGCAAGGGCAAGTTTATCCGAGCTGCGCTGTTTGCGCCCCGCCTAGTTGCGAAGTGACGAGTCCAAATCATGACGAAGGTAGGTGCCTGTTTCGCAGACTGCACCAAGGGAAATGCCGGCTTCGGATTCTCATGTCTATTTTATGCCTCGTACCGAGCAGTATACCTAAGTGGAACCGCTACCGTCGGAATCCATTATCGCATGCACTGATCTAACGGCGACATAACCGGCGTCGCTATTCGATGGCGTCATAGGTCTTTGAACTGCAGGATCACCAAAATTTCGCGTCGAATTAGTTTCAATTCACATGCATCATCGAACAGTGCCCATTAATACCTTAACCGCGAGGAACATACGGCGCTCAGATCGTCCGGAACATGCAACCATTATCATTGGTCCGCAGCGAGTGTGCTACGCTCCTGATTCGTCAATGTTTCTTCTCTGGTGCTTCTTAGGCACATCTCATCGGCGGTGAGACTTGCAGGAAACCGACAAAATAACCTATTATTGCATCCATCGGTTTCGCTAACCGTTGCCCATGCATGAAATAAACCGCTGTCAACATGACCGTTCTTACCAGTCCAGCCGGCATCCAACGGGATGGCGCTCCCAATGCAGGCCCCTCTGAATGTCTAGGAAGTGCTACGGCATTATCTAGGTATGACTTCCGACGACAGGCAGTCCGCGTCGAGAGGGGGGTCGAACAAGGCAGCTCTCGCAAATTTATCCCTTATGCAATTGTGTATTTTACATGTTTTTGGTGCATTTCTTCACTGTGTGGGCAGGGAGTGATTGTCTTTTTGTACTTTCGAGGCCATTAGTCTTGAATTTTTGTACACTTTCGACTTCGCATGCACTTATGTAGCTATCCCAGCCCCCTTTCCGCCACCCTGCATTCTTCGGTTCCAGTGCATCGTACGCCGTGCATTTCGTTGATTTGTCTCTTTGGCGTTTGCGAATCGTTCGCTCGCCCGAGACTGCGTGACATCAACCACCCAACAATCTTTGCTTCCGATTCATTATACGTCGTGCATTTGCTTCCATGCTTGTGTTCTCACCCCCGCCCACCCTCCTGGTCCTCTCTTAGCAAGAGGATGGTATGACATAGCACAGCCCAGCACGGGATGGCCTTCGTCTCTCCGGTACCTTGTACTGCTTAGGCCCAGTGCGGGGTGCCTAGGACTATGGCAGAGAAGGGCCTGCATCCAGGTGAGCGGCAGAGTGGGCATCTCATGCTTCAATTCCTTGCCTTTTCTAGTACCTATCCATGTTATGCCACAATGGGCGCACAATTGTGGTGGTCTTTGTCCTTCAAGTTGGGACGAAGGGAGTCCGCTGACAGCACATTGGGGTCTCCTCCCCTGTCGTTAGCACATCTCGTTGTGGACGAGCCAAGTATCACAACCCCCCCTCTTTCCATCACTTGTTTTTTTATGCGAATTGGAAGCGAAGTCATCGTCACCACGTCGTTGCCAAAGATGACCGTCGCACCTACGCTATGGCTAGGACGTTTTAGTGATGAACTGTCGTATGGGTAAACACCTCTGAGTTGGACTGTACTGCTGGCTTTACACTTTTTTCGGACGTTCTCATCGATTTGTCACACCCATTCCCTCTCTTTCCCCTGTGCAACGTCCTCCGACGATGAGGTTGGGAAAAAAGCCCCCAAGAGTGTCAATGTCGATGGCGACTACCACGGTGGCAAGGAGTTTACAGACGTGGTCGAGTTTCACCGGGCCGTAGACGACTACATCATCAAGACCTGGATGATCGTCAAGTGGCTATGGAGCAAGCGAGGATGTTCACAGCCTGATGTGCCCGGTACCCTTCTGATGATTAAATTCAACGTTTGACATTTTATTAGTTTAGTGATCATTAATTTCATCCGTACTTTTTTGGTTGTCACTATTTTGGCAATTACTTGAAACTCGCCAAAACCTAACATGCCGGTCCTTAAATTTGGCAAACGATTGTTGTAACGAACCGATGTTGTAGGTGGGTGGAGAAAGCCCTTTGAACGGAATGGTTAGCCTTGACGGCTCAACCAGCGGGTAAAATACCACGGGGTGGACGCCGGAGCGCGTCCCACTGACCGACGTATCGTCATAGGGCAGGATGTTGCAGGATGTTTTCCTGCCGTGCTTATGTCATCGGATGGACCTGTACGGTCCATCCTCTTCCACGTATGCTAACTACTAACCAATCAGCAAAAGGGGAAATCCTTACCTGGTAGATATTTGTATTTGGGATAATATCCGACTTACCCATATTACTTGTTTGGGTGTAAAAATACCCAGTTGGTAGTTTATGGTCGGTTCTACCCAAGAGGTAGTGACATATTTTGTACTACGACTAGGTCGCCGTGTTACATTCCTCCCCCTTTAACTACAAACCGTCCTCGGTTTGCAAGGGAAAGAGGTTCACTCGACAAACCAACCACGTAGGGAAGGTACAAAGAGCAGGTGAAACGTCAACACGACGCTTGTGTCCACATGAAGTTCTGTGAGACGTGCTATACGAGCACATGGTATTTGCCAGTGCATGTATCCATGTTACATGCTCATCTTTCCTCGTGATGTAAGTACGTGTCAGCTTCATACCGAAGCAAGACATTCCATCACGAGGACCCACAAGAGGGTCCATGTACATGTGGCGTTGATGCTTGAAGATTCAACGAAGCTTCGTGCATCGATTTTGGTGAGGAATTGCTCATTGTATGTTGACACATCGACAACATCATCCATGCTTGAGCATGGGGTTTTCATGCTGGACATCGAAGAGAAAGCTGTGAGCTGGAAAATGAATTTCCTGGTGGGCTTTGTGGGTGTTCAGCCTTGGAATTGCAATGACGCGTCCTCCCCCTTCTACCGAGGAGCGTCCTCGTGACAAGTGCCCGGGAAAATACTTGTCAGACCGCAACAATGTGCCACCGTTCCCGAAGGAAAACTCTCTTCGTGGGGCATACGCCAGGGTTGTACCCCCGGGGGCGTGGTAGGTCAAACTAAATCTCATCATCCACTAGGTTTTCAACTAAGGAAACCTCAGGGAAGTTTTGCATGTGGTCAGGTCCACATGTGGCTACCATAGCCGATTCAGTTGGCATGGCTGAACAACCATTCCGGATTGAGCCCTTGGCTCCAAAACTGACATGGTGGCCGGTGTCGGCGCCATGAAAACCAGTGTAAACATGTCATGTGACGATGCTTACAGACCAACTGAACATTGCAGACCACATGGTCTTGCATTGTATGGGACATTGCCAAGCGTGTCCGATGCATGTCTTTGTCACAGCATAGGTCTCCCAGTACACGTGTCTATCAGAGTGTGATGACGGATGAGACTGTCATTTGTTAGCACGGAGACGTAGACGGAAGGAGTCTGAAGCCTGCCTTCCCCGCACTCGAAGAAAAATTGGGTACCATCGGATGTCGTGTGATCTAATACTTTCCACCCTGTGGAGATAATCCCGGAGAGTGTGATGTGCTTGGACACACAACCCATGTTCTTAGACCGGAAGGATACTCATTGCACATTGGAAAGGTGCCAAGTACACAGTCTTAAGTAACGCGGTGGGTGAGACCCAAAAAGCCGATGTTATGACTGTTGTAAGAGATGGATAACAAAATGGCACATGTATTTCGTGTAGTTGTGCTTTGCACAAGTAATTTTGAATTACCCGAACACATCAGTGGCATGACTGAAGGTATGAAATGGGTCATTCCCGTGGAATTTGGGAGCTTCGAGTGTGATCACTCAAGGAAGGTGATCAAACTTGGATTACTCAAGCAATGTCATCCGACTTTAACTTTTCTTTCATCCCATAATTGCTGGGGTGAAAATAAGTTGGTTTGGTGTATACCTTAGTATGGTTTGTGCCTTGCATGCACAATAGTAAGGCATGTCCACAGTACTTCTTTAAAGGAGCACGTAAACATCCAGGGGTGCCCTGTGCTACTTGAAACATCTGGAAGATGTTTAAAGAGCAGCATTGGAGAGCTGTGGTACAAAAGTACACTATCCAGTGCGTGGACCATTGATCATTGCTCATTGCCATAGAAGGCTACATCTGGTGATTTTAGTCACTCTAGGTTGTCTGTAACCAACGGTGAACACTAGAGTACGCTCATGGGTAGACCATATCACCATGAGTTTTAACAAAACATCATCATTTAATGGGGATTTCATTGGGTTGTATAGCATGATGATGTTATGTAACCACATAACCATGCTTACGTTACCAGATTACGACCTGGTTCCAGTGTGTAAAGGAGGCACTATGTCCATTGCTAAGGAGTGAGCAAGGGCGTCATGTATATCCCAATGGAAATCAAACAGTGCTCTATAGATGAGCAAATGTCGGACTGGATCGGCAAGGAACCCAGTAGTGCACATTCCAGGAAAGTGGATGTCATCAGGATAATGACTTAAATGTCCATACTGAGCATGAAAGAATGAGGGGCTATGAGTGGTTTCCCATCTATAGCTATACTAGCTCAAAAGCCAGCTGTAATGGTTTAGATGCTGGGTAGGTGGCACCGTCGGTAGAGGTGTCATCTAGAATGTTGTGCAGTTGGTTGGATCATGCCAGGTTTGACCTTGCCGTGTTTATGACGGGCACGAACAGCCTTGGTATATTTCGAGTACTGACACACAACCATGATGGTGAGTTTCCTCAATAGTAGCACACTTGCACATTGTCTTCCCGAGCCCTAGCTGTAGCATAGGAGATCGAGGATCACAAAGTACGTGGCACGCGTGGTGTTGCTCTTCATGATTCATCCAACATCAATCTTTATGGCATGGAGGCATGTGTCACAGTGTGAGTACAAACCTCCTTGCCGCTTTGCAACCATGATATCTCCATGCTTGTAAACATGGTTGAGATTTGACCATGCTGGCCATCATAGTCCATTGTAGACTACATGATGGTAGGAGAAACCCTCATAGTGGAGACAAGGTGGAAGCTGTTCCCCTTGTATCGTAAGCCATTGTGTATATGGTTATGGAAAAAATTCCATGACACATTCAACAATGTCCTTCATCCATCGTTGTGACATGGGTCAAACAGAGGGAACATGAGGGTACAACCATGTCCTCTTATGCTATATAACACCTTACTCAAACTGCGCCTCTTCGGTGTTAGAGGATGATGCCTTCTTGAAAAAAAGTATACATCTACCATTAACACATGATTGACGAGCAGCCAAGGCACATGCCGGGTATTTGATGCCACAGACAAGTGAGGTGTCGCATCGTCAAGTAAGTCGTATGGTCAGATGTATCTGCATTGGTATGACTGACCTGGACCATGTCCCAGGTACATAATGTACTCTGTAATCCAATAGACAGAGAGATAGACAACGTTCATGACCTGAACCGTGTCAGTTCATGGTATTCCTTCAAGCATGAAGGCTACCGATTGCATGTGTCACGTATCACGAGCTTAGAGCCTCATGGCCTCTGTCGTGTACGATCAAATCTGCTATCATGGACGACATGCATTCCGGCCCGTTGCCTTGCCATTATTGACATGCGTTTGAGCATTGTCATCCATCACGTAGCAGCACATGGTTTATCACAAGGAGCTATGTCCAATCCAATAACGACTCATCTGAGGTCACTTTGATGTTGTACTTCATGCGTCGTGAGCCTGTGCCTCAGCACATATGGTGCACATAACCAGAGCATGCGCATCAAGGATGCTCGGTGCATGAGTCAATCCTTTAGGGTTTATCCACAAGACACTACGGGTGGGTGGATGGGATTGCTAGGAATCACCACCTTCATGAGTACAATTCAGAATCTCCATGTTCGAGACGTGTCTAGGGTGCAGGTGTTGCCCCTGACATTGTACCCAATGACGTCACCCTCGTTGTCCATAGGGTTAACCATCCGGATGCTGTGGTGTGCTTATAGTTTATGAGGCAAGCTGCCCCAGGTTTACGAACTATAGTGATCGTGATCCAATGGCCATTACCTATTCATTGGCAGGTTGTTGGGCCATTGGATTGTCCGGCTGACTCGGCTGGCCACGCCACCATAACCTATTGCTTTTGCAATAGCTAGGCTGTTGTCCACCTCATGATGATCCCCAAGTGCCCCTTTTGCTCATGTAGCCTATGGCCCGAGCAATTCAAGTAAGCTTTGAGGCACCATAGGTTCCTCTCAAAACTGCTGTTCTTGTTTTGTTCCCGACTGATGGTCATTGACCAAAAGTATCAGGAGAAAGAGGTGGGATCAAAGGTACTTGCAAAATAGACCTTACACTGCCGTTTGGTGAGTGAGGTCATTCTGTAGCAATGGTTATCGCGGAGCCAGTACTGCCCGTCTTCATCCACTAAGTCCTCAGTGAGACAATCCCTTGTAGGCCCGTAGCCGCACAAGGTGTTTGAGCTGGGACTTGGGAAAGGACGGGAGTTGGATTTGTCTCTTTTGGACTCTGGTGTCTCTTTCAAGAGAAAACCCGGGTCTGATGGGTTAAAATCCAATAGTAGCTCGGTTGCTGTGTGTCGCAGCTACCATTTGATGGTGAACCCATCCGTAGAGGATTTTTTTGTCCATCCGATTATGTGGAGCGTTAGGTCTCATCTACTGATGGACATCAGCAGGCCAACTGCCAAGCTTTGGTAGTTGTCAACAACAAAATCATTCGCACTATCGGCAAGGCCCATGCTGTACGCAAGGCATGCTAGACAAGCTCATCAAGTTCACACTGCTGCTTTTCAAACTAGCAGAGTGAACAAGCCATCATGGCTGTTGACGCTGATCAAAGAGCCAGTGGAACTTTGATTCCACTGCGCGAGTCAGTACGGCACCAATTTTTTTTAAGAGTGGCTATTGTTGGCAAACCCGTAGTACAAGCGAATGTTAGGCAGTCCAACTTTATGTAAGGGAGGGTGGGTCAAGATTAACACGCCCTTGCACATTGCTGGCCGGTTGCAAACAAGACGTATGCCAGAGTAGCATGGTTTGTACCGCTCTGGCGACATAAGGAGAGTGTATGCCGCTGCTAGCAAAGCTAGAAGAACGTATGCCACGGGTGGCAAGGTCAGCAGGGAATCTACCACTGGTGTCAGCGTCACTAGTGACACCGTCTTTGTTGGCAGTGCCAGTGCCGCTCATGCCACTACTGGAAGTGCCAACAGGGCATGTACTGATATTGGCGATGCAAGCAAAACTCCTGCCACTACTATGAATGACAACAGGGCGTGTATTGCTGCTGGCGATGCAAGAGCAGCCTCTGCCATTGCTGGTAATGTTGGTAAGGCGTGTGCTGCCAGCACGGCTTGTGCCATTGCTATCAACTCCATCAGGGCGATCGCTGCTTGTGGAAGAGTCAACTGAGTGTCTGTTGCTCCTGGCGGTGCCAGGGCAGACCCTACTGCTACTGGCAATGCTTGCAGGGCGCTTGCCGCTACTGGCAATGCCAGCAGGGTGCTCGCTGCTGCTGGGAAAGCCAGCAGAGCGTCAGTTGCTTTTGGCAGTGCCAAACAGCCCTTTTCCGCTACTGGCAACGCCCGCAAGGTGCTCGTTGTTGCTGGCAAAGCCAGCCGAGTGTCAACTGCTGCTGGCGGTACCAGGCAGCCCTTTGCCACTGCTGGCAATGCTAGCACGACGCTTGTTGCTGCTGGCAAAGCCAGCCGAGCATCAGCTGCTGTTGGCGGTGGTAGGCAGTCCTTTTTCCGCTGCTGGAAATGCCAGCACGGTGCTCATTGCTGTTGGGAAAGCCAGCCGAGCGTTAGCTGTTGCTAGCGGTGCCAGGCAGCATTTTGCCGCTGCTGGCAACACAAGCACGGTACTCGTTGCTGCTGGCAAAGCCAGCCGAGCGTCAGCTGCTACTAACGGTGCCAGGCAGCCATTTGGCACTATTAGCAATGCCAGCACGGCGCTCGTTGCTGCTGGCAAAGCCAGCCTAGCGTTTGTTGGTGCTAGCGGTTCCAGGTAGCCATTTGCCGCTAATGGCAATGCCAACAGGGTGTGCGCTATTGCTAGCGATGCCAGCGCAGACCTGCCGCTGCTGGCAACGCCAACAAAGCATTCGCTGCTACTGGCAATGCGAGCGCATCCACTGTTGCAGCCATTGTCGCTTATGGCAATGCCAGCAGAGCTTGCACTACTGCTGGCGATGCCGGCGCAACCATTGCGCTGTTGGCAAAGCCAGCAGGGCGTTCACTACTGCTGCTAGCGATGCCAGTGTAGTCGTTGCCACCGCTAGTCGCACCAGCACGCCGTCGTCTGCTGGTAGCACCAGCAGGCCATCGCCTCCTGGTCGCACCAGCAGGGTACCTACCGCTACTTGCGGGACCAGCAGGGCTCCCGCCATTACTGGCGACGCCAGCAGAACGCCTGCCGCTGCTAGCGGAGCCAGCAAGGCTCCCGCCGTTGCTGGCAATACCAACAGGGCGCCTGCCGTTGGTAGCGGTGCCAGCAGGGTTCCCGTCGTTGCTGGCAATGCCAACAGGGTGCCTGCCACTGTTGGCGGTGCCAGCAGAGCTCCCGTCACTGCTGGCAATGCCAGCAGAGCGCCTACTACTGCTGGCGGTGCCAGTATGACTCCCGCCGCTGCTGGCAACGCAAGCAGGACGCCTACCGCTGCTGGCTGGGCCAGCAGAGCTCCCACAGCTACTGGCACCGCCAGCAGGGTACCTGCCGCTGCTGGTGGATTCACCAGGGCTCCCGCTGCTACTGGCAACACCAACAAGGCGCCCGCCACTGCTGGCGGTGCCAGCAGGGCTCCAGCCGCCAATGGCAATGCCAGCAGGGCGCCTGCCGCTGCTGGCAGTGCTAGCAGGGCTCCCGCCGCTGCTGGCAACGCTAGCAGGGTGCCTACCGCTGCTGGCGGTGCCAAAAGGGCTCTTGCCACTGCTGGCAATGCCAGGAGGGCGCCTGCCACTGCTGGCGGTGCTAGCAGGGCTTCCCTGCCTGGAAATCCGGAGCCAAGGGGCGGCAGACCCCGTCATGCTGCCCTTGCACGCGTCGTGGTGGTTGAAAATGAAAACTTTTGTTTCAGCCCCTCTGGACGGCGCGCTAGAGGCGTTGCATTGGGGTTCGGCTGTGCAAGCTGCTTGCTTCGCTCCAGTGTCGCACAACAGCAGCGCCGCTAACCGCACTTGGAGTGCGCGCGAAGGCGCCATGGCATGGCTTGGGAGTAAATAGAGAGAAATCTGTTTGTTTGTTAGCCCCAGGATGTCGCGTTTGGACGAGAGCGGAGCGCGGGCGCAAGGCATCCGTTCAGTACTGTTGCATTTTCTAGCCGTTGTGCTGCCTTGGGGCACCGTCGAAGCGCACCATGGTGGGCTAATGCCATGGCAGAGTCGTTCGACGGCTGGGTGATTCGTTGCTCAGCTTGTCGCTCGGCCCTGTGTGACTCTGTTGACCGGGCTCCACGAGGGGCGAGCTTCAAACCGGGAAAAATCAGCGTGCCGGACCCGCGACGGAGGGTGGAGTGTGAACTTTGTCCACCCTCTTGTTGACTCCGGGCAAAAAATGTTTGTCAGCGGAAGTTTTCTGGTCACTTGGAGGACCGGTAGCTCTGACTACCAATGTAACGAACCGATGTCGTAGGTGGGTAGAGAAAGCCCTCGGAACGGAATGGTTCGCCTCGACGGATCAACCAGTGGGTAAAATCCCACTGGGTCGGCGCCGGAGCGCACCCCACCAACCAACGTATTGTCATAGGGTAGGATGTTGCATAGGATGTTGCAAGATATTTTCCTGCCGTGCTGATGTCATCGGATGGACCTGGACGGTCCATCCTCTTCCGCTTAGGCAAACTACTAACCAATCAGCAAAAGGGGAAATCCTGACCTGGCAGATATTTGTATTTGGGATAATACCCGACTTACCCAGATTAGCTGTTTGGGTGTACAGATACCCAGTTGGTAGTTTATGGTCGGTTCTACCCAAGAGGTAGTGGCCTATTTTGTACCACGACTAGGTCACCGTGTTACAATTGTGCTCTCCTACGCCTACCGCAGTTCAGTTCTAGACTTTGAATACCAACATTCATGCGCACTCGTTTGGTGTGACTAGGTCATCCACCTCAGACCAATGCGACAAACCCTTGCGTTGGTTTGGACCTAACCTAATTGGCACGAGTGATCCAATAGTCCAAATCACTCGTGTCAGTGATTTTCATGTGTCGCCAGCAGAGCTTCAACATGTAACAGACTTTATTTGCACAAAATTGCACCTGTTGAATATGGCACGACATGTCCGCACACCTAGTGAGAATGTGAAGGAAAAACGTTTACAAGAGGATGAAGGCCTTGGTCTCGACCATGGCTCGAACGATGTTGTCTCATATTTTGATGTCTTTCCAAATTTGACAAAAACGAAAAAATCTGGCTATTGAAATCACTTTGTTGGAGAAAAATGATTTGTTTAGAACCAACAACTCCAAAAACAATAAATTTTGCATTTACTAATCAGTAGGGTATGAGGAGGAGTGCCCCCTTTTTTTTATGCGTACCTCCGTATAAATATTGGTTTGGTCAAGGTTTGTGAATGGCTAGATGGCCATCATTGTGTGTCAGGTGTTGGTAGCGGCTGTGGTGATCCCGCCACGATGGTGAAGTGGGTCAAAAGGCACATCACGGTCACCATGCGGAGGAGCCCATGTGCACACGTGACAGGCCTCGAAGCGGTTGTGAAGAAGGTCACTGTCTAGGACGTGGACTACCACACGCTACAGTGCACACACATTTTAGCCCAATAGAAGCTGCTTGGATCCCACACATAGTCTTGGTCTATATTCCTCACATACACGCAAGAGATACCCTTATCGACATCTTTTCCCCTTTGGTAAGCTAAACCATGCTTTTGTTGTCCAATAAGCTAATGCCACGTCCTACTGTGTGTCGTGCAGCTCATGAAGTTGGGTCAAACTCCATGTGATGCCCATGCCATCGCCGAGGCGACGGGGGCCAACATCTTCCACCGTGTGTTTGTCGCACCTGGGGCAACAGTCCTTGGGTTTCAGCAGTCTCACCACATCGCAATGATGGATGGCACGTTTTTAAGAATGGCCACAAGTGGACCCTGCTGTTGTCACAATACTTCAGTGCTAACAACCACGTAGTGCCGATGGTGTGGACGCTTTTGCACACCAAAAACAAGGACAGTCTGATGTGGTTTTGCTTCCACCTCACCATTGCCTACCCCATTGTAGCACAGCCGGGTACAACCATTATAAACGACCTTGAGAAGGGCCTCACGTATGTCATCATCTACAAGCTCCTAGATGTCACACACACCTATTGTGCCTGGCACCTTTGTCATGACGTGCAGCAAAGGCACGGCAAGTGCACCAGTTTTTGGTTTTTGCGGCAGGCGCACGCTTTGACCATGTCTGAGTTCCAAGGGTGCAAGGAGGTGATGAGGTGCCAGTACCCGTGGTGTACCGTACATCTGTTTGGCAATGGCGGCATCGGTGGCATCCTGCATGAGCGGTGGACGCGTGTACTACACCCTCCAACGAGGTGGGCACACACCTCGAATGCCCCAGGGTCCCTCAGCGCTTGCATTATCCAAGTCTGGAAGCTCCACCCATTCCGTTCATTCATCTCACTGTTTGTGTAGGTGCAGTTTGTCACGACAGATTGCATGATGACCAAGTAAACGAAAGGGACGGCCATCCGGGCAACCAGAGGTCAACAACGAGAGGTGCTGATTGCATACCTTGCCAGCCATTGATTGGCTGCCAGTTGATCGACGGCTTGTGAGGTCCAAGATCAGTGACTTTTGTCACTGGTCGTCAATTGGTTGAGGTCCTCGATTGCAAGGGAGGTTGGGGCAATCCAGCTAGCATCTTAGGAGGAACAAAAAAACACAAGTTCCATCATTAAACCGTTGTTCGAGACAACAAGCCTTAACCAAACCAATCACCGAATGCACTGGAGGATTTTGGATCTTTACTTTTGTACAAGCACCTAATAGGTCCTACGGTAGCGGGGCCCAACATTTCCTTTCAACACATGGAGAATCTTGAAACCTCCATAAAACTTGCACAAACCTCATCTGTAAGTATTGTAAACACAACAAAGTAAGGGTTTGTGATATTTGTGGATGAGGCCAGATGTCATGTGTCTTTGACGCATGATACTCGGCCTCGACGTGCCAATTTCTCCCTCGCTGTTCTCACAACTTGAACAGTAGCGAATTCATATGGGTATTTGGGATCTTCTGTGTTTGATGGCGGGGTTGGGTTCTAAAGTTCCAAAAACTGGGTATATCTGTCATGCACCCTTTCTAGAGTCCTTGGTCACAACTGGAAACAACCTGCTTTGGCCACGGCTGGAAACAAAAAAGCAAGCATTTTCCGTTACACTTGGAATAAACGTCGCACATTCCATATGTTGCAAACTGGCTCCATGGTAGTTTGACTTTATGCAGTTGAGCTTTGCTCCCCCCTCCCAAACCCCCACCCTCTTAAACTATGCTCGTCCCAACGTGTCTGGCTGCTTTCCGAGGAGGTCAGTTTAACAAAACACGATGAGAGGGTCACCCCACACGGGATTCTGTACTAAAACAAGCGGTAGGATACCAAATACAACCGGTTTTGGTGCAACGGTAGCGTAGTTTTTTGTAACCCATTACATTGGTACGAGAGCCGGAGCGCATGGGTTCGAATCCCATGGCCAAACTGCAGCACAATATCACCTCGATGTCACACCATGGTGCCTGCGGGTACACATGGGAGAGCAGCATCGTCGAGACATGGGTCTCACATGCCGAGGAAGTCTGTCCATTGGGACTGTAGGGTGGCGAACTACAGAACGGCAGGTTGCTCCGTGGGAGTTGGGCTCGCAGCGTTAGGGTGTTAGTGCCAATCACAGAGGACCACGTAGGGCCTGGGGACCTCATGACGTGGAGGGTTGGCCTGCACCGAGGACGGTGTCCGGGTTCGGAGGGGGAGGAGTGTAACAGAACGCGGTCCGAGGGTCACCATGCACACGATTTTGTACTCAAGTAAGCGGTACGAACACCAAATACAACCGATTTGGCACAACGGTAGCGTAGTTTGTTGCAAACCGGTAAACTCAGCCTCGCAAAAATGCCTCTATGAAATTTGCGACGCTTCTCTTATGCCCTGTCCATCCCAGCTACCTAACGCAATCGGTTGGCATTAATGGCCAAGTTCACAATGGCGAACTGAGTTGGCTCATGTGAACTCAGCTCACGCAATTGAGTTGCGTGCATTGAAGCGAGGCCAAGGGCTCGCAAAATGCACGTTCGAACAGATAGAAGGCTTCTGCTTATACAACAAGTGGAAAACAGCCTGAAAACAGAAAGGGGAAAAAGTACATTTGCACACCGGCTTCTATCTAGTCCGCTGAAGCTTACTCCATTCTCAGCCATCTGCATTGGCCACCTGGGAGCACGCACTTAAGAAAAAACAATTGATTGCTCATTACCAGCCATGGCCTAGTACTATAGAATGAGAAAAATAGGGGATTAGGACGTGTTTGGTGTGGCACGGTTTACAAAGCCATCCTCAAACTTATTTAACCTGGTTGTGTGTCTGGCAATTTGTACGACCTAGTTCGATCGTCCGAATGTTGTCCAACGGACGATCGACCGAGGTTGTGTTATTTATGAAGTAGGTCACCAAAATTGAGCTCATGAAGCTTGGAGGATGGTGTCCGTATATTGTTCCACGTCAAAATCACCCTCAACATACAATAGATGAAGAAGTCGAAATAAAATCTGTGCTTACACCGAGGTCGATTATTCATATCAGCCACGTCTTCTTAATCGATTGATCCTCAGCCAGATTTGCTCATCCTGCTATGTTCTCGGCCTACCAAGAACATAGCACCCAACGTCTACCTTGCGTAATTGGCCGACTTCGCCCTAGTCATACTTGCTACGTTTTACCTTCTCAATACATCTGGCCCACTTTTTGGAATATCCTTCTATTCATAGTTAACTTGGCGAGCTCGACTCCGTAAACATATTTTAAAGGGGCTTATTGCTCGTCTCTCCCCCATCTTTTAACTTTGACAAAGCCAAAGAAAACATGTTCGTCCTTCAACAAAAACCATCACATGACACTCATTCCAAAACACGTATGAAGAGAAAACAAGCCTCCTTGAAAAGCTACAACCATGGATTTAACTTACCAGACAAAATAGCACAAAAAAACTGAGTTTTCAATGAACATATTTTAGTGCATGGGTTAATTTTGATATCGGCCCGTTAACGTTGCACTATTTGTGCCATTTTTACGATTCAGAATGCCATTTAGTTTTAAATCCACGGCGTTGGGAGACTGGAGATTAATTTCTGAAGGTGCATGGAAACAAATCTTGGTCAAGGGTCTACCTTGACGTAAGCTCGAGTTTGGTCCAGATGACAAAATCAAGGCAAGAAGATTATCACAATGGGGGATCTATTATATCACTCTCCTTCCACTCTTAAAAGGTGTTAGGAACATGTTTCCAGGTGGCACTACCAAGTGGAACATTTCAGATTATAATGCACATTTACACAAATGCCATATGACGACCTCCACCGTTCTTGGCACGGTTTGTCACAACCAAAATGGTTGAAGCGACCACTAGAGAGGCCTCCTTTGACTACAATTTCAGAGGAGTTTCGTTTTGGTCCCATAGTTAGTCCTAAGCTGCCTAGCGTAGTTACATTGACACTAGTCGTCAACACAGTTTATAATAAACAAAATTCTTGGACCGTTCATCCAAACACCACACGATCAGTGGAGAGAGCGTGGCTTTCGAGGTCCAATGGCTGAGATCCGATAGCCCAAATGCTGCATGAGAGCATCAATCCAGTAGCTTGCTTCTGATTCAAGAGCTGTGATGAGCAGAAAGCTCGATTTTAGTGAGACAAAAATATTGCCTGGCATGCCGAGGAGATGGGAACGACCCTTCCTTCTCAGATGGCACAGATAGACATGAAGGGAACAAGAGAGGAAACCTTCCTTATCCTCCCTGTTCACATCGACGGTACCAAGGGGAAAGATAGGGACAAGTCCCCCTTTGAAACAACAGAACATATGTGGAGAAGAGAGGTTGTCCCTCCCCCCTCACTTGGGCTGACGGCCCTGTTGAACTTTGGTTGGAGTAGGGGGTCAAATTTGCACTAGATTACATACAAGCAAGAGTCCGTTAGTCTAGTAGAGTTTGAAGTAGATAGACGTGCTTCCAACTCATTGCCCGTCTTCCGTGCAGTGAAGAACTTGATTAAATATTGATTGATTAGATTTGATGTCCAGTGCAAAAGCACGTTGCTAGCAATATCCATCCAAAGAAAAATAGCAATCGAAACTAGTTTCACAAGATGATACACTTTACCAACTAGTGTACTTCGCCAAAAGATACGATTTGGCCTTAGCTCTCCATCTTTGGCTTCACTATGTTGGTGTAGACGGGTACATTTTATATGAAGTGAAGTAGTTATAAAAGCCAACTCCTACAGTATATTTAGATTTTGAGTGCGGAACAACTCCAGATGTTGGAGCCAAGCTTGACATAAAGCACATAATTGTCAACAAACTAATCGAATTGGGCTTCTTCAGTAGTGTGTAATCTTGAGGTAGTAATGTAAGCAAATAGATTAGTATCCTTTCACTGATGAAGGGATTTACCTGTTTGTGAAGAGGTACACTTGAATACGGTTTTGTACTGAAGCTCTTTACCTTTGCAGCAACAGCCTTGAGGATGTAAAAGTATGCCTTCGAAGAGGTATAGGTGATGGGTGTAAAGTGGCCACCTAGGAGGGTATCGCCTTCTTTAAAGGCTTGAACATGGATCTTCAAATATGCAAAATGATGCTGAAATGGCTTCTCTAGACTTGGCCAGATTTCTAAAGACACTTACACGTGAACTGTAAATAGAGTGACAAATCTTCAACATCCCTCCTTGATCAATGATCAGCGAATCCCTTGTTGATCAGGAATTTTGGAAGTTGTGTGTTGGGAAGGATTAGAAGACAGGATACTACTTCGATGTTGTTGTCGTTGATGCTGATTTTAGGATAATATCGATGAAGGTTGATAAGGTAATTTTCTGATATGATTGTCTTTCATGGAAAACTCTCCGATGAAATGAATCAGACGGTTTTTATTTCATCAACATTGGAGTTGAAACGAGTGAGAACCGAGAAGTTGAAGTTTGGGTTTTGTTTGTGTCTCATAAACAACGTTGCCCGTGCCAATTTGATGATCGGAACCGGGCAAGGCCCCATGGACTCGCGCGTTCAAGGGACCGGTCGACATGCCCGAAAGGGCATGCCAGCCATCAAGCCATCGCGCGAGGCTTGCTTGCACCTCGCAAAACGGCTCGCTCGACCGGCTCGGGCTTCGATCCCTAAGCAACCTGTTGGGCTCAAAACATGTCATTTTGAGTTTCGTAAAGGGACATAGGTTTTGTCTTTTAAGCTCCAGGAGTCCAGACTGATTCAGGTACAAGTGAACGTTGGATCTTGCTGTGTACAAGCTACGGGGCTGCTCATACTTGCACGTTTTACAGCCGAAGTGTGTGGGAAACACCACCAAGAACATCAAAGTGTTGTCACAGACCAAGTGAGTCTTGTTGGTGGATGTCGGTGAAAAAAACTTTAGGAGGGACATGACCCAAAGGAGGGTGGTGACTACAATCCCAACAATGAAGGTCCTCGTAAGATAGTTAAAGTGAACGAATGTTTGTGTCATTGCATCCTAACGCTTTTTTTTAGCTTTAGACACCATAGCAAAAGGGTTTTCAAACGGCTTAAAGTTGAGCTTGATGAGGTTATTTTCTTCAACGGTTCCACTCGTGACAAATTTCCTAGACCCAAGGATGATAAAAGTGCCAATATTTGATATGGTTTCAAACCGCAATCCTCGTCCCATTAGTTGATTCAGGGATAAGAAACTTGCGGCCAGTCCCAGTACATAAAGGATGTTAAGAAAAGATATGGTGTGGTGGGCGTAGATGGCTTTGATATCACCAATACCTTGAACATGTATTCTTTCCTTGTTGTTGGGGTAGACAAAATCTGTTGTTACCTGTGGCTTAAAATTGTTAAGGTAGCTGGTCTCAAACGCCATGTGTTATGTTGCGCCGCTGCCAAGGAACCACACATACCTACTTCCTTCAAGGTCTGTCTTTGTAGATTGAAGAAGTGTGAAGGCTGAAAACTGGAAGCATTGAGCCAAAGAAGATGCATCTGTAGGTTGTGCTGGTTCTTCTCCATGTTTTTATCATTTGGAGCTTTCACTTGAGCTGTCATTGGTTTAACCTCTAACTTTCTGATTCTTTCTTTGAGAAACTGAAAGTAGATCTCTGCTATTTGACCCATCTTGTTATAAAACATACAGACGGGTACTTAATGTCCTTGACATTGTTGGTTTGCGCTGAAGGATGAGATTGAATGTTGCTTGAGTTGTCTTTGATTCCTATTTTAATGAAGTCGAGATTTCCCATTCTTACCACATAAGCCGTTTGATGGCACTAATGTTGCTTATCAAGCTCCTTATCTCGTCGCTCATTCAAAATAATTGTACACACAAAGTCTCTAGAAATTATGTTTGCTGGGTGGTATCATAGGACATGCTCAACCTCACTCCAGCAGAGCGACCTGGTCTTACAAGTCTTTTGCTTTGTTGATGTAGTCCTCGGTTGATTTAAAGTTTCCAAAGGAGAAATTTGAGAGCTTGGCCACGAGATACGCCTTGTTGGCCGGTTTTTTTTTTTGTATATACGTCCGAACAAAGTAACACTATGCTTGATGTGCAGCATAAGGATGGCCTTCATAAATGGGTAGAGCATGTTGAATTCTTGGTACCATGCACCGTGTGAGAGAAGTGAATGCTGCAAATTGATAGTCTCTGAAGATAGTTGCAGCGCGTGGATGAGAAACGAGATAAAGTTACTGAACTGGCCCAATTTAGAAGCTCCACAGTGTGTGGAGTTTTTCAAAGGCTCTGTAATTGAAATGCCAATGCAAGATGTTGTTGCCTTCTATTCTCTCTATGTGCTCAACTCTAACCATTATTGATATAGGAGAAACCACGTAGTCTGATGGATCACAAGGTACACTCCTGATTTTCAGATTCGAAGTTTGGGACTTTATGAACTTTTTTATCCTTATTTTCAACATGATATTCATGCTTGAAATATTGTAAAAATATGTCGAATTCATGGATAGATGGCACTTGGATTTTGACCACGGGATGGGGTCATGCTTTCTGTGATCCTTAAATTTGATAATTCACACCGTGTGGTCAGTCCCCATGTGCATCTCGCATTGGTCTCTCCTGGCTCTTCCAGTCATTCAAACATGTATTTTGAATGCTGAATAGTCAACTTACAGTTTGCCTGACAGCTTGTCTGACACAATGTCAGGCAAATTGTAAGTTAGCCTCGTGTGCCTTTCTGTGCTGGCACGATGCCACAAAGGTACGCGAGAGGAACTTACCAGGAAAGCACAAAAAAACCCACTCCATACAACCTCATACAATAGGATGTGATCTCAATATGAAGGAAGAAGCTAATGAAGCCACGTGGTACTTTAAAATCGACAAAAAAACATTGTTTTTTTTTTCTAGTAGTCTTTAAATTTGTTGAACGAAATATCATATCCTAATTCAACCACTCCATAAATAATTAATACATAAAACAAAGATCCCGATGATAACTTTGGGATTTGTCGTAGGAGTGAGTCCCCTACTGGAGCAAGTTTTGGAGAGAGCTCCATAGAAGGGGTCAAAGTCATAGGATCTAGCTGCATCACGTAGTCCGTTGGTAGTTTTAGATGATTAACTTATGGAGATTGGTGTACATGTTGCATTCTTTTGCCAAAGATGGCAAGAGAGGTGCCTGAGCAGTTGTTGCGGCTAACTTTGTTTGAGATTGAGTTACTTCATGAAAGGCGTGGATAGAATCCAGGGCTGCAAGGTACTCCCTTTGTTATGATGTTGCAATTCTTGCCACGACTTCAAGTCGTACTTGAAAAACTTTCTCTTCATAATTCTTGAACGTTTGAGCTTTCTCTTGGTCCATTTTTAAGTTACCAAAGGCTCTTGTAGTGCAACAGCTGTATTTGCATCTTGTTGTGTTCTTTTTTTTCTTTATTCAAGTCGTAGATGTGCTTGTTTTGTAACTTAAAGGTGATTAAACTCGGTTTCTTGCTCCGTGCATTGTTCAAGAATCCATGTCAATTACTCAACATGCACTGCTGCTTATCGAGAGGTTTGTTAAGCTGCTCTAACATTTCTTCATGCAGCTTCTTGGGCATTGCTTGTTGATGCCATGGCTTGCTCCTTTTCAAACGAAAGTGCCTGAAACTGGCATTGTTGGGAGCTTGTATTCGAGCCTTTTTGGCTTGTGCTACCTGAATTTGAGCTTTCTCAACTTGTGCTACCTGTATTGAAGCTTGAAGATAGAGTATGTGTGTCTACATGCTTGTTAGACCCATGTTTAACTGCATAGTCCATGGAAATCCAATAAATGCAACTGAATGACCTGGTCAAATGTCTAGGTTTGGACGTGCCTCACGTTCTACTTTAAATCAAGCTTCTTCGTCCATTATGGGGAGTGTTCTATTACACTTCAACTACTTGTTGTTGTTGCAGATGACAGGGGATCCAAGGAATTCTCCATGATTCTGGAATTTTAGTTGGAAGATTTTCACGTAGATGTGAATACCCCTTTCTTGAATCAGGATTCTCCACTTGAGCCTTGATACCACGTTGGAATTTGGTTGGGGCATGGGTAAAACCTGCACCATATTTTGGACAAGCAGGATTCTGGTAGTCCAGCAGAATTTGAAGTGGACAGAAGTGCATCCAACTCCTTGTATGTCTATTGCGTAGTAAGAGATGTGATTGAATCTAGGTTTTTTTGGATTTTATGCACAGCGAAAACCATGTCGCTAGTAATAAAAACTCAAGGATGAACAGTGAATAAAACTAGTTTCACTATCTGGTACCGTTTACCAACTTCTTTACCTTGCCATAGGATAAGCTTTGGCCCTAGCTCTGGCTCTCCATCTTTGGCTTCACTAGATTCGCATAGACGGGCCCTCTTTATGTGAATTAACGTAGCTAAAAAGCTAACTCACATATTAGAAGCGGAAAAATTACAACGTGAACTTTGAATGTAGAACAACTCTAAGTATTGGATCCTGGCTTGATGTAAATAAATTTCTATTTAATTACCTAGTAGAAGTGGGCTTCTTAAGTAGCCTGTATTCTTGAGGCTTGTGATGCAAGCAAATGGATTGTTGTGTTTTTGCTGATGAAGGGATGTACCTCTTTGTGAAGAGGTACACTTGAAGATGGAGTTTTTGTGAAGCTCTTTACTGGTGTAGCAGAGATGATGTTGTAGGGGGAAATGCAATCCTTGGCAGGGGTCTAAGTGATGGTTGTAAAGTTGCCACTTAGGAGGGTATTGCCTTTCTCTAAAGGTTTCGACAAGGATTTTCAAAGGCGAGCAATGCTATTGGAATGGCTTCTTCGGAATTGGACAAACTTCTGAAGAAATTAATCCGTGAACCAAACATTGAACAACCACTTTTCAATAGGCCCACGGGGGAGGGGAAGGGGCCCTTTCTCCCTCTCCCTACCTATCTTGTGGGCCGATGACCCATGGGGGACGTGAGGGGTCTTCCCCCTCTCCCCCACATGAGGTCCGGCAGCCCAAGAAGGGAGGCAACAAGGTGTCCTTCCCTCTCTTCTATCCCTTGAGGACCAAAGGTCCACGGAGGAGGAGAGCGGGCATCTCCCCCTCCTCCCCTCTCACTGATGAGGATTTGTTGATGGGGGAGAAGAGTGGACGACCTCTCCTCTTCCCCCTATCACTTCGGCCATCGTCTCGAGGAGGAGGGGAGGGGATGACCCTTCCTATACCCTCCTATTGCAAGGGCTGATGGCCCGATGGGGAGAGAGGAGGATGATCTTTCCTCCCTCCGTCCCCCCTCTCACTTGAGTCTACGGCCCAAGGGGAAGGAGAGACGATGACATCCCATCCTCCTCCTCAATAAGGCATGCAGTACAAGCGGGAGAAGAGGGGATGACCTCCCCTTCCCTCGTTTCACAAGGAAGGATGGTCCAAGGAGGAGAGATGGATGCGATGTGCCCTTCCTACCTTCCACTCACATGGGATGATTGCTGGAGGGAAAGAGAGGGGAAGATCCCCGCTCGCCAGTCTCTTGCATGGGTCAATGGCCCAAAGGTGGAGAAGAGGAAAACTCCTTTGTCTTTCCACCTCCATTGGAGGTGATAGGCCCCCTGTTGCAAATTAGAGTATAGTGAACTCTCTCACACAAGAGAAGGGTGCTCAAGTGGCATAGCTGATTTTGAGCTTCTTTAGAAGTTGGATGGCATAAGTTTAATTTCTATGTGGGGAAGAATTTTTCATCTTCCCAAAAACCCTCCAATTTGAATCCGGAAAGTTCCACATAAAGTGGGCAAACATTTCTCCATTGTGTCTCAAATTTAAACACCATAAATAGCAGTTTAAATCTCGTGTTGAGCTCCAAATCCATGTATGATTCAAATATTATTTTTAGGATAATCAATTGGCACCACAAGAGTTAGAGGCAAGGAAGGTTTTCTGGATTAAGCCTAGGATGGAACCTGTTGGTCATGTGCTTGCCGCCGAAAACAAAATGGAAAGAAACTCTGGCTGTGCTATTTCAAATTAAGATGTCCACTTTTGGAAAATGGAAAACCAAGAGATTTTTGCATTGTGGACAAGACTGGCTCATCATCACGAGTATAGTTAATTCATGCAAAACAAATTGGTAGGAACTGAAAACTTCGTGATTCCTACTCTTGCCAAAACCTCAAAATGCATGGGAGCTCATAATAAGATGGGTACTTGAGGAAAGAAAAGGCCACACTATGGCACAATCTTGCATGTACAGGAGGGTATTTTCCTGTGACGAAGCTTTGGTAATATGCGCATGATCAAAAGACAAGGTATTCGTGTACATCCAGACAAATTCTTGATCCCAAGAAATCCAAGGCAATTGGTACGCTATGCCCAGTGGCTAAACTGCTTGATACAAAAAGTACAAAACATACCGGCTACACCATGATCATGTGCTCCACAGATACCAAATCATAACATGTGGGGAGAAATTTTAGATCAAGAGTCCAATGCCGCAACAGTGCAAGGGACCTCGTGACCTCTACAAAAATATGACTATTGCAAGTATTGATTGCTCTTAACACACGAGTCATAGTGCTATCCTATGCATGAGTTCCAACTGTATAAATACACAATGCCATCACATTTTCAAGGTAGGTGTCAATTCAACCACCAGCATCTGGTTTTCACGGTAAACACAAACGTAGACCATAACATGAAGATCGTGAAGATGGCACAAATCAAACAAGTGTTCTAGAAGCGATTATGCATGTGGGTGCTCTCCACGTGTGTGGGTGTTGATTGCAATATTGAGTGTTGTTATCACTAGTGTTTTAAGTGCCAAAAGCATTGTAAATAGGTTATGGGGTACAATGCTAATATGATTTTTACTTGCACTGACACAAATGCTGGGTAGAAAAATGCACACAGTGTCAATTCAACCACTGACACAAGCATTCATGTATGATGCACGTAAAATGAGTGGTTGAACGTTGTCATGGGTGCCACATGAACCAAAGACAGGAGTGTCAAAAGCACTATGGACAAAAGTCCCGTCTGGAATAGCCATGTTAGCATGGTACATGGTATCAAACATTTCATAGATGCCAATTATACTGGTAACATAGGTATCAATCAAGCCCCCTTGCTTTGAGTAGTAAAAAATAGTCGGGTACTCAGCTAGCTGTGCTTGCTTGAAGTTTACTAATAAATCAAATCATACAATCCACGCCTAGGGTGATTATAAGGGCAAGTGCACCAAGTGTGTTGAACCAAGTGTGACAAACAGGTTGTTTGACGTTTGAAAGACATATCGACAAAATCAAGGATTGTAATGTTGCCAAATCCCACATAAAAATCAAACAACATGCATGAAAACAAAAAAACACAAGTGTGATGAAAACAAGGATACATAAATGGAATAAAAGTGAACAAAATGATCTCAGTCATTACCAATAGTGATGGCCATTTGCATTTTTTTAAACTCTCTGTCGATATTAGTATGGAAAGAATACTTTGGAAATGAACTTGGCCAAGATGTTAACAAAGAAATTGCACTTTTATGAGGCCATTCCATCAAAAGTGGACCATGGTAGTGGTGGATGGATTTCCTTGTACAGAGAATTAAATCTGATGGACAAACCCAACGGAATGAGCACCGGGTTACAAGAACTGTGTAGCCATATTCATGGGATAAGATCCACGGGTATGACTAGGTATTGCTTTGACCATCTTCTCAGTGGATCAAGGTATGTGATTCAAACCATTGTATCCTGGTCATGTAGAATTTGGCACCTTCCATTTACTGAAAAAGTGCATGGAGAGCACACAAAACTTGTCCATGACTGTTGGTACTTTGACAACATCAGAATTATGGGCAGAATTAAAAAACAAGTTATCGTAACTATCTTGCGACATTTGATCAAGTTGACAATGTCGGTAGATATTTTTGATACAAACTACTACTAATTGAATTCCAAACAAGTCGTTTGATGAATGTGTGGCTTTTGCTACATCTATAGCACGTTCATTGCAATTGTGCAGGTGGCCTTAAAACCAGCAGAAGCGTGTGATGATGAGGCACATGGATAATCCATGGGTATGCCATGGAACAACAAACATGAATGGAATCCATGTAGTTATCCTAACCATAATCTAAAGAGGGTGAAATCAGTATACTTGTACATAATTCATGTTTGTAGACATTATAAACACTGCAAGAAGGCATGCCAGGAGACTTTGAGACTAAAAAGTGTTGATTTATGCAAGTTCATACATCTGAATGACAATGTATGTGATGCGGTCATCAGGCTATGGTATGTCAAGAACAAGACTAATTCGTAAGAATGCATCACATGGCAAAAGCATTGATATCTTATCACTAGGTGAGTGAGAGCTCAACAAAATACCAAAATCTAGAAGATACATGATTTGGTATAAGAAATCATGTCCAAAATGCAGGATAAACAATGTTTCACAAAGAGGAAATGGCTCCTCCATGTGTCCTCAATGATTCTAGACACCATGGTGCGGTAGTCAACGTGTGGCAAACGTCAAATTATGGCACGAGATGAGATCAACCCAACATCAAAGATAAGTACATTTTAAGGCAACACCTACAGTTTACAATCACTAGAAAGGGAAAGATGTAATGGATATTGACACACAAAAGTGCTTGAACCAATGCCAATGATATAGGTTCATCTGTCATTCTAAGGAAGTCCCATTTTTTAGTAGAAAATAAGTGAAACTACTTTTGCAAGGTATTATGGCGACCTCGTAGCCTTACACGAACCAACCATGGCATAGTTGGGATCACAACACGGTCTAAGGATGGGGTCCAAAACCAATAATTATAGAGATGTTGTGTAGGCTAATTGCTTCATGCTAACCATGTTTCAACACCCACAACTTCATTGTCCGACCAAACACAGCACAGGTCATAATCAGCATTGCCACAAAATAATATCCAGCGTGTCATAACTAATTGTTCATGTAAAAGGACTCGTCATAATTGGAATAGGAACGATGTTTCTCATCTCGTTTTGACGATATTCCAAAGAAGTATCGGGACTTGACATGATTGTGTCATAGTACACCAATGGCGTGTGTCGTGCTCATTAAATACGACGTGCATGGATTGTGACAAGGGTATTGCATAGCATTTTTTATCCTATGTTAATGTGAAAAAATTAATCAAACCAACTCCCCACACCAGATACAAGATCTGACAGAGATCGTGGAGGAAACATCTCTTGGCACTACAAACCAATCCAAGTGCCTTCCATCTGCACATGAGTTTTTGCATATTTGAGCTTTTATCCATGATTAGACGTTGCAGTTTACTACAGTCTAGTCTAACCACGCTTCCTTGACCCAGAAGGTCAAGGTAAAAAGATTAAACTCTGTTGATTCTGGGGATGGTTCCAATAAAGTACGTTGCCGAATGCAAGCACCATTTCTTTTTGGATGTCGTGGAAATGGTATCCACAATGTTGGTTGTATTTCAAGTATCTTTGAGGAGGGAAATACCCTGTACAAGCAACTCAAGTACGACATGAAGGAATGTCATAATAATTGGAATTAGCAAATGTACATCCTATGCAAGACATAAAGGTAACACAGATTGTTGTACCTCGGCAAATGCACACGTGTGTAATGTTTGAATTAAGTTTCCTCCGTAACATTTTCCGCCAATGGAAA
The DNA here is from genome assembly GCA_023375785.1 of Penium margaritaceum. Classification (NCBI taxonomy): domain Eukaryota; kingdom Viridiplantae; phylum Streptophyta; class Zygnematophyceae; order Desmidiales; family Peniaceae; genus Penium; species Penium margaritaceum. The sequence continues at coordinate 44,783 of SZWC01003239.1, forward strand.
CATATTTTAAAGCTATTAACAGAAGTCATGACATCCTAAAAATGATCAATATGTAGGTAGAGCTATCAAAGGTTCCCCAAATGGAACCCTCGTATGCGGTTACACAAAGGGAGCAAATTTTAGGAAGTGTTTGTTCTGTCCAAGGATCACTTCTTGTAGATCGAAGGTATTCAATCACACTTCTAGAGCATTGACACCCAAAAGTTCCTCTTCCAACAAATAATGTATTCATTGTGGACATGCTTCATCCATTTGGTGAATACAGTACCGTACCAAATCACAATTCATTTATAATTTAAATGCCTATTTCGTGTTACTTTTTCGACCAAAAATATGGAGCTTTCAAGTATTACAGGTATTCATCTAAAGTACGAGGATCAATGGATGTTGTTATTGTTTTCCCACCGATCTAATCCCTCGTGTGTCAAGAATGTGTCCATCCAACTCCAGGACATAAGTTTGAACGATAGAGTTGCAGAAAGCCGTGTACCATTGGGTGGATGTTCAAACACTAGGCAATGCAGCCCATCCACCACTCCGTTGCTCCACTCTGCTCACCTCATAGCTGTGTAGCCTTCTTGAGGAGCTTCTCCTTTCGCATCCGAAAACGCGGTCAATACCCCTGAAAATCCTTCTCAACCATGAAGACCTAACTCAACTTTTGGATGAGGCGGTCCCTAGAAGAGGCCACTGTCGAACACCAGTGCCGGTTTGACATGCACACGGTGAAGCACCCGATGCCATGTAAGTTTCCTTCCATGCAACATCCTGGACGTCTTCCCAAGAAGAATCCAGGCCTCATCCTGGCCGCTAAAGAAACCACCACCGTCCCACCAATGGTGTCGGTGACCATTCGCACAAGTCTTCCTCAGATGCCGACGAGTGCATTGCAGTCAAGTTCCAACGATGCTCTAGCCGGCACATTGCTGCTAATTGTCAATGATCTGCCAACCGGTGGTGAAAAGAAATGGCAGCTTCACCAGCCAGGGTGGCAAGTTCATAAACTGGCTTGGTGATGGTCACTTTCCGCGCATCCACGGTTCGATGGTGGCCAGCAAGATTGCTTACACTACTGTGGAGTTTCTATAGAAGCTGCATCACGATGTTGGAGGGTGATGTTTCTAGGAACGGCTCAATCCGTCGATGATGTACGGCTGGTATAAACCATCGTTGGTTAACCTACTTGAAAACTTTCGCCACTTCCCAATCCATGTTGATGAGATCAAAATGCAAGGTCCCATATCAAATCACTCACATGGCCCGTACAAGAAAAAGGGATTTTTTTAACACCATGAAAGGTTTGAAGAAAAAATCACGGAGACCATCATAGACATGCGATAATCGGGTACAATCATAAACTCCCCTAACCTACACATTTCTACTTAATCACCCCTTAAAAACACACTTGTCATATAGTGTACACGTTTACTGCATGCAGTTGGAAGTTTCACACAACCTTCATAAAAGCAAAGACTCAATTTCATTTTCAATGTTCGTACACGTAGGAGCAAATTTTTATGCTCAAGCACAAGGAACTTTGTGGAAGGATTCCAAGTCAAATTTTCATTCATAATCAAAACCATTGTGAGTGTTTTACAACTAAATTTACACTCCCCTTAAACATGCATAGATGAGTACATAGACCTTAAATGTGATACGACTGTGAAGAACATAAACACCTATATCTTGACTGAGAACGTGATGGAACTAAAATCCACCCCAAGTCATGTTCCGGCATTTTGGGTTTTATTGTTTTCCTTGTCCACGCTCCTGTTGGGTCCCACAGTAGCGGGTCCTAGAAAGTTCCATTCTACCGTAGGGGGTGTTCTCGGACCCCCCACTCATGCTATTCACAAAGATACATGAATGTACAGCTACCAATGTTGTACACAGTATGACTTTGGCAGGAGGGCTTGCGACTACGTGTGACCAATTTGACGGTAACAGAAGAATCAAACAGTACATCTAAACCATCAATTGTCCAAAGTTGACAGCTGCGATGTGGAGATGAAAAACCGCTTCCGTTGACAAACTTCTGCACAACATAACAATCTCCGATCGTTGAACGTTGCCAGTTACCGGTTACAGACCAGCCATAATCACCAAATACACTAGTGTATTGTCATATTCTACGTACACATAAACCGGATAAACTGACCAGCTACACTTTGCCAATAAACTCTAGTCTTTATGAGGGGGGGGGGGAGATTGAGACTTGATGCTGACCCCCTTACCCAATAGTAAAAGTGAATTGGAGGACATGTACAAAAAGGCACTAATGTACTGTACGTGGAAATTATGAGGAACGTTTTGGGAGAAGTATAGGGATATTGGGAATATTGAGGCAACTCTTTGTAACAATGTAGCACCATCAAGAATTCAACTAAATAGTATATGAAGATTGATACAGTTTAGGACAATTCTATTGAAGCTTCTCGAAAGTGGTCAAACGTGTCAGAAGCTACTGGAATGATACACCATAAGCCGGGGCAGTTGGCCAGGATATCCTCAGCTAAACAGGGTAAAAATCCAAAGGCCAAAGCACAGTGGGCCATAAATTGAGGAAAAAAATTCCAACATATAGATTTTAGGAGCTCGTTTATATCAAGAAGGTAACAATGAGAGCGTGCTTTGAGAACCTCCATCGATAAAGTCAGAATTTTTTAATAATGTCGTTGTCCACGTTTATGAAAACCTGGCACCATCCAGAAGTCAACCAACAGTATTGAAATATCAAGATGGTTCATTGTATTTCTTTTTCATATATTGAAAGTGATAGACAATGTCAGAGCCTTCTAGAATGAAACAAAAAAGGCCGGGGCCATTCGCCAAAATGCACTTGGTGTCTTTAAAGGATGGAGGTTGTCACATTCTGATCATGGATGCAATGAAAAAATTTCCCACGCACGGGATACATGAACTTATGTACATCAAGTGTGTGACACTTTCTCCCCTTTTGGTTGCCACATCTAGGCACGTTGTGAGACATATGTCATTGCCTGCTAAAATTGGTATAGATGTATTTATCAACATCCTATAGTTTGTCATAATTCTCTCTGGCAAAGAGCAATGCATCATTGTCCTGCCAGTTGAACAAATTCTCCAATTCTTTACCCTGTCAGGAGTTTCCAATAACATTTTCTGTTAATCCTCATTGTATATATTTTCCCCTCCACTGTGGATCTGAGTGCGCAGGGCATGCTGACCCAGAGAGTGGAGGCGAGGCACGCTGAGCACCAATACCGCGACGGACCGACATTCGTGATTTATCCAGTGTCTCTTGTGCACTTTCCTTCCCTTGGCAACATTTCCCGGCTCCACCATTCTTCAAGCTGCCAACAACTCCTTTCCTTCTCAGACCTATGTTTTTATGTGTCTATTAATCCTCCCTGCATATGTGTACAACTCTGTGGTGGCCATGAGTGTGCAGGGCATGCTGACTCAGAGAGCGGAGGTGACGCACAGTGAGCGCGTGCGTCAGCATCGAGCATGTGACACTTCTACTCGCATTATCACTCCTTTGCTCGCTTCCCTCTCGACAACAGTGGCCCAGCTCCACTCTGTTCACAGTGGCAATTGCTGGACTAGTCTTAGGTGACCTAGTTTAGTCTTGCTTTTCTGGGTTACTTTATGCTTCATGCTTGTGTTTGAAGACCTAGACCAGACCTCAAAGTCGAGGCTGGAAACTTGTGACTGGAACAATGTGTGCTCAAGCTGAGAACTGGGCTAGAGCAGAAAGTAGGGTTGCACGCGGGATTTCTGCACGCTGGAAAAACAAGCGCCGGCGAGCCTTGCTCGCCGGCCGACGGGTGGGCTTGATTAGCGAGTCCCGCCCCATAGAGCTCCTCCTCGTCTCCTCCTAGGACTTAGACGTAGTGCGACGGCCGATCCATGGCCGTCACTTACCCAACTCTAACTCACTCAAACTTGCATCATTTTGGACAAAACAAGTTGCATTAGAACCGTCTTACTCCCTTGATGGTACCAGAGCCAAGTACGCTGGGCGTGGTGATCGCTAGGAAGCACACTTTGTGAAATCGGTAGACGGCCCACAAAATGGCCTTGAACGACAACGACGTCGTTTGCCGCTGCTGCAACAGGCCTGTGCCATCGAAGTAGGTTGCGTAGGGCTCACCAGACCCTGTGCAGTCAGGGAGGAGCCAAAGAGGCGTGGATCACATTGGCTTAGGGGCGGTGCCCGCCAAGTCGACACTTCACGTGAGACGCCCGCGAGCGGGATGGTCAACGGAGCAACCGTAACAGCAGCAGCAGTAGCGCAGCAACGGAAGCTGTAGCAACAAGGCACTAGGGACCACTCTCCCTCCTTGCTATGGGTGAGGAGAGTATGGACGGAAGCCATGAGCAATGCAGGCTCCGTTCCGCTCGGTGGCGCAAAGCAAGGGGGCGGCTCGAACCCCAACGGTAGCCAGCCCTCCAACCAACCCGCTACCACAGTAATATGGGAGGAGCTGTCCAAGGTCATGACGCAAAAAGACCTCTCCCCTCCTCCACTCGCCATGCGAGATTTCCTTGCATGGAAGGACATCTTCTTTGCGTGGGCCGCCGAGCACGGATTTGCGGAAGTCTACCCGTCACCAGCAACGGATGATGCAGACAAGCGCGTACTTTGCACGCCTTCAATGCCCTCGTGTGGGCGTTGCCCCATGATCAAGCCTACGCCATTCGCCACCTCCGCTTTGGCGGAAAGGGCAAGGATCCTGCAAATCCACGTAGCGGTGCCCCTTGACCCTATGAGGCATGGCAACACCTCTCCACCCGGCAGGAGGAACGGGGTATGGCCTTGGTTATAACACTGCGCGACAAGCTGCGCTGGCTATACCCCAAGCCAGGAGCACCCATCGCAGAGTACTAGGACGCAACAATGGATATCTGTCGCTGGAATCTGGGGCTTGGCGCCTCTTTCTCGGTGTTGGGGTGGTTGGATCGGTTCTCCTTCACCTGGACGAACCCTATAGGGAGTTCCGGCGGTCGCTGTTGAGGAGACTACGTGTCACCGACATCAAGACCACGGATCTGGCGGAGGTCTTCAAGGAACTACGCCACTACGAAGAAATTCTGCGTGGGGAAGCATGAGACGCCGAGACCCCCACGGCCAGCGCTTTTCTTCACCACGCAGTGGCAGGCCCACCTCCAGGCTCCGGCGTAGGAGGTGGACGTGGTGGAGGGGGCAGAGGAGGACAGTCAGGCGGAGGGCAAGGTCGTGGTCGGGGTGTAGGAGGACGCACCTGCAACTACTACGGACAGGTGGGACACTACTGGTGGGCGTGCCCCGAGCGTGTCCATCATGAATCTGCCTCCACAGCAGCCGTCATACCAGCCGCAGTAGTTTCACCGCCCTCAGCTCGATCAGTAGCTACAGCCACCTGCCTGATCGAGACCAGCCCCCATGGGATCACACGCACCGGCCCCGTTTGGATCAGCCACGTTCGCAGCACCCTCACTGCATGTGCCACTGGCGTCCCCAATGCCCCAGGGACTACCGCCGCCGTTCTACCAGGGACCACCACCGTAGTACCAGGAGCCATTCTATGTGCCGCCGTACTCTGCTACACCGGTTCCCGCACCTGCGTGGGCACAACGTTTTTATTCGGAGATGCCAGACGCGCAGTAGCCAGCTCCACCACCTCCTGTTGGCTGGACTGCTCCCATGGAGCTCCAGTCCCCCGAGCCGACCGTTACGACACAGGCGTCACATCAGCAGCTTGGGCATACGCACGTTACCACATCGCATGCGCTCCCCATGCATGAATGGCTGTATGACACTGCTGCATCGCACCACATTTCCCTGCACAGGTCATTGTTTGCATCATCGTATACCGTGGATGATGTTGAAGGAGTGAAAACCAGCTCAGGGGAAGTCCTAGCGGTGGAGGGTGTGGGGACAATGGCACTGCAGGCACATGGGGGAGTGATTTGGCTGACTGGTGTCTTGTATGTGCCCAAGTTGCGAGTGAACTTGTTGTCCGGCGGGCAGCTGGATCGCCAAGCCAATATGTCCACAGTGATGCAGCAGCAAAGATGCATGCTTTATGATTTTATTGGGAATTTGTTGGTGGATGGGTCCTTGCATTCTGACATGTTGTATCGCCTGCCTCTTCTTCCCCTGGTTCCCACTTACTCGCACCGCCCACAGGCTCACGTTGTCACCATGACAGATGCAAAGCATGCTGATCTCCTTCACATACGGCTGGAACACATTCACACAGATCTCATCACAAACATGCAAAAGCACTCCTCAGCATGAGGTATCACGCAGGAAGATTGCCCTCATGGTCTTAAGGCAGTCACATGCCTGGAGTGCCATGAGGGCAAGGAACATAGACAGAATTTTCCCAAGTCAGAGAGCACCAGCACTGCACCTCTGGAACTGGTCCATGCAGACCTGACTGGACCGATGCCTGTGCCTTCAGTGTAGTATGGATCACAGTATATCTTGACACTGACAGACGATTTCGGTCGTTTTTGCTGGGCGTTCCTGCTCAAGTCTAAGTCAAACACCCTCCAGGCCATCACAGAGTGGATACCCCTTGAAGAACGTCAGACAAAGTGCAAATTGTTGAAGCTACGGACTGACAGAGCGGGAGAGTTCATGGGCCCACTGAATGCATCCCTCAAGGTGCAAGGAATAGAACATCAGACCACATCACCATACACACCCCAGCAAAACGGCATAGCTGAGAGATGGCACAGAACGCTTGGCGATGCCCTACGCACGCTACTGAGTGAATCAGGTCTGTCCTTTGGGTTTTGGGAGGAAGCGGTAAAGTACATCACCTGGGTGTGGAACAGAGTTCCACAAGGTCCACTGCCCCGGTCGGTCACACCCTCGGAACGTTGGTTTAAGGAAAAAGCGGACCTACGTCCAGCCCAAGTCTGGGGCACCATGGCCTGCGTTTGGTTCGCCAAGCCACAACGCGACCACAAATTGAGTCCTAGAGGTCAGTGGTGCGTCTTCGTAGGCGTGTCACATGCGTCAAAGGCATGGAGGTTCTGGGACCCCACGAGTCACAGCTTCGTTGAGATTCGAGACGCTGCCTTCCTGGAGCACATGCCATACAAGCAATTCCGCACCTTATGGCACGTATCTAACCTGATGAACCCTGAGCACTACCCCCACTATGTGAGTATTCCAATGCTCGTCCCACAGCTAGTCACCGTCCCCATGCGTACTGTGGTACAGGAGCAGGGTGACAACAACTCGCGTGCTGAGAGAGCTCCTAACACCCACAGACCTGGCGAGCACAGAGTCAAGCGCGCCTCAGTCACCTCCTTGGCTGCGAGGTGATGCCTCCACAGATTCGGGGAAAACTGTCACACCTGCACCACAACCTATGAAACGCGCCCTGAGGGACATCCCACGTGTGAACTATCGACAGTTACATCACATGGTCGGTCCCAACTCCTCTCAGCACCAACAGGTGGAACCCCTGACCCTGTCTGAGGCAAAGGGGCGAGCGGATGGACCTGAGTGGGAGAAGGCCATGGCTGCTGAGATCCACGCTCTTCTGGAGCATAAGGTGTTCGAGCTTGTGCCTCTTCCACCTGGCCAGAAAGCCATCGATGTGAAGTGGGTCTTCAAGCTGAAGAGGAACCTGGCTGGGCTGATCAAAAAGTACAAAGCCAGGTTGGTGGCAAAAGGGTTCCATCAAATTCCAGGACAAGATTTCACTGACACTTATGCCCCAGTAGGCAAGTATGGCACCGGCCGAGTACTGCTGGGTGTGGCAGCCCATGAAGACTGGGAAATTTATTAAATGGATGTCAAGAACGCATTTATGAATGGCCATCTGGAGGAGGAACTGTATGTCAAACAACTAGAAGGGTTTGAGGATGAAACAGATCGTGTCTGGCTGCTGCTTAAAGCTCTCTATGGACTGAATCAAGCACCACGGTGTTAGAATAAAGGGATATGTCGTACTCTAGCGGCTGGGAGATTTGCACAGAGTGTGTGTGATCCCTCCTGTTTCCTCCGCTAGGACAATGGAGTGCCCATCGTGCTCCTGGTCTATGTCGATGACTTACTGGTCTTGTCCCCATCGATCTCTCTCATCACACGCACAAAGGCCCTGCTCACTGAGCACTACAGCATGACGGATCGAGGGGAGGCTAGCAACGTTTTGGGCATGACCATCATCAGAGATAGGTCTGCACGCACACTCGCATTGCATCAGGGACGGTTTCTGGCACACCTCACTGGTCGTTTTCAACATCTCGTATAGCATTTTCCTCCACAACACTCACCGATGAGCCCTGATGTGTATACTCATTTACTGGATGCACGCACCACTGACTATGGTCTGGAGTGTGATCCTACACTGTACCGTCAGATTACAAGCAGCCTCTCCTACCTTGCATCCACCACACGTCCAGACATTTCCTGTGTAGTCAATGTGCTGGGCCAATTTGGCCAACAACCTCGCAGCGCGCATCACAAAGCATTGCAAAAATTGCTGCATTACGTGCTGGACACTGCTGGATTTGGTCTCGTCTATGCTCCCACGTTGTATCGTTTGCTAGATGGGTATTGTGACAGCGACTATGCACGAGACCGTCAGGCCCGTAGTCATGGTGGGTATGTGTTTTGTCTGTGGGGTACGGCTGTGTCATGGCGAAGTGCAAAACAGTCATGTGTGGCACACAGTGTGGCCGAAACAGAGTACTTGGTACTGGGTGAAGCAGCTTGTGAGGGCATCTGGCTGGCACGCTTACTTGAGGAATTGGGGTTGAATGCGCAAGCAATCCCACTACACAACGACAGCTCCGCAGCATGTCGCAAATGATGGTATGCTGCACCCACGCACAAAGCACATTAGCATTGAACATCACTTCGTCCGTGAGGCAGTAGAAGCAGGAACCATTCAGTTCCAGGCCATCAGTGGGAATGCACAACTGGCGAACTTCCTCACTAAAGCACTCCCTCCACTGCACTGCAACTCCAACTCCACCATATTGGATGTGTACCCTCTGTGCACATAGCCAAAGGGGACGTGTTATTCCTCCCTATATATGTGTACGACTCTGTGGTGGCCATTAGTGTGGAGGGCATGCTGACTCAGAGAGCGGAGGCGACGCATAGTGAGCGTGTGCGTCAGCATCAAGCACGTGACACGTCTACTCCCATTATCCCTCCTATGCTTGCTTCCCTCTCGACAGCAGTGTCCCAGCTCCACTCTCTTCTCCAGTGGCTATTGCTAGACTAGTCTTGGGTGACCTCGTTTAGTCTTGCTTTTCTGGGTTACTTTATGCTTCATGCTTGTGTTTGAATACCTAGACCAGACCTCAAAGTCGAGGCTGGGCACTTGTGACAGGAACAATGTATGCTCAACCTGAGAACCGGCCTAGAGCCAAAAGTAGGGCCGCGCGCGGGATTTTCGCGCGCTGAAACAAGCACCGACGAGCCTTGCTCGCCGGCTGATGGGTGGACTCGATTAGCGAGTCCCACCCCGTAGAGCTCATCCTCGTCTCCTCCTAGGACTTAGACGTAGTCCGACGGCCGATCCATGGCCGTCACTTATCCGACTCTAACTCACTCGAACTTGCATCGTTATGGACGAAACAAGTTGCATTAGAACCGTCTTTGTCCTAGGTCATCCCTGCACGGAATTCCGGAAACCTAGTTCATTCCTTGTTAATAATGTGACACAAACCTGGTTCGACTCAGCGAGGCGTGGCGCATATTAGCCCGCCTGTTCGCGAGTCATGAGGGCCTTTTACCCTCGACGGAGATTCACGTGCCGGCAAGCCTTGCTAGCCGGCCACTGGGTGGGTCTTGACTAGAGAGACTCCCTCGACCAAGCTGTTTGATGTCATAGATCTTCACTTAGGAATTTTGTACCTGTGCCGATCCATGGTCGAGCAAATCCGCATGTAACTTCCACCATACTTCACTGTTTTTAGTAATGAAAGTTGCATTAGATTCCTAGGAATGTTCTCATGGTATTAGAGCCACGTTTGCAGCGAGAAACCGGCATATAAGGGTGGCGAGTAGGAAAAAAAGGGGTAGCCGAGAAAGTCACAGGAGTAGACTTGCGCACCTATGGCAGAAGCAAACCGCGAAGCACTTCCCCTAGGCCGCGCCGAGGGCGTAGAGGCAGCAGAAGGCATGGTAGAGGCCACAAGAGTGGACAAAGTGAGGGGAGGGAGAACTCACTCGCCACTCTCGGTTTCAGAGGTGGCGGCGGGTTCCCCCGGTGTCACTACGATGATGTGGGAGGACCCTAGCAGTCAAGTATGTCACCTGGGTGTGGAGCAAGATTCCACAAGGGCCATGATCCAGGTCGGCGACACCATGGAAAAGATGGTTCAAGGAGAAGGCTGACCTGATACCTACAAGAGTTGGGAGAACAATGGCATGTGTCTGGCTTGCCCAACCACAGATAGACCACAAACTGAGTCCACGTGGGTAGTGATATGTCTGTGTAGGAGTCTCACATGCGTCCAAGGCTTGGAGGTTTTAGGACCCCACGAGCCGCAGCTTTCTCGAGAGCAGAGGCGCATCCTTCCTATAACATATTATTAGGGAGTCTGCGGGATGCGGTCCCGACGTTTGTCTGATCATCTCTTGGTGGTTTACGTCTTCTGTTTTGGGAAAATTTGAGACTGAGCGTGAGCTTTCTGGTCGCCTCGCATTATGTGAGCAGGAAATTAGACAACCAGTTTGCGAAGGGAATAACGGCATTTTGCGTTAGTTTTTCTTAAGATAGACATGATCAAAATGTTTATAAGGCTAGTCATGAGCTTTCCAATGCACCAAACCTCGCACGATTTGGCCAAGCGTAGTCCAAGTTACGCTTGCAGAAGCACAGGTCTCGTCCACCACATAAACGCCTATTGCCTCCGTGGCGCGCACACGTCGTGGCACCTTTCTTCATGTGCAAAGCGCCTTTCCTAAGGCACAGATCTCATTGCACGTGGTTTAGGGATCCCCTGCACTGTTTTCACACACTTCCCCCACTTTTGGGTCGAGTTTGGTGATGGGGTGTGATGAGGTTTGAAACCTGCCCGTGGACCTACAGTCATAATTTTGACCAAATCACCGAGTAACAAAATATACTACTGAGTTTTGGACGCCAAGCCAGGATTTTGGCCAAGTTCCTCAGTAACAAACTGCAGTACAGGATCCGGTGGATTATCCACCGGACGCCTCGGCAGACCTTCCAGGGAAAAATCTCCAGATGGTACCTTTGTTACTCGGTCCGGTCGATTGTCCACCGGATTTCAAGGTCACAGCCGGCTCTTAGAGCCGCTGTGCACACCCCAACGTTGGAAGGCCATATATCCCTCGATACTTGTTCGATTCCAGTTTAACTTGTCAACTTTTAGGGGCAATCCTCCATTTTAGGATCCGAGCAATCCTCGAGCCGCTAGATCCACCGGTGCGGACTTTCCTCTTTCTGGCGGCTCGTTGGCACCTCCCAGCACCAGGCTTGGGCATGCGGAGAGGCAACTTTTTAACATTCTCCCCCTTGCACCTGCCATGCCCGCTGCTCCTACTTGCTCTTACTCATCTTCCGTTGTGTCCTCCAGCCCATCATAGCTGGTCATCCCAAGCCCGGCCATGCTCATTGCGTGCCGGTCCGCGGGTTGCACTTTGGTCAAGTAATCCGCAAGCATGCTGTGCGTGCTACAATGCTGTAGCACCACCTGTCCCTTTTCGACCATGTCCCATGCGTAGTGATAACGCATGTCAATGTGTTTTTTCCTCCTGTGCTGTGTTAGGTTGTTGGTCAGCGAGATGGAGCCGGTGTTGTCCTCTTGCACCACCGTAGGCTCCTGCCGCGGCACGCCCAACTCCCCCAGCAACCTGCGGAGCCACACCTCCTCCTTGACCGCCTCGGCCAGCACAATGTACTCAGCTTCCAATGTGGAGATGGCGACATAGTCCTGCTTCTTGCTATACCACGAGACTGCTGCACCAACAAGGAAGAACACGTAGCCGGATTTGGAGTTCCGCTTGTCCACATCCCCAGCGTAGTCTGCATCCGTGTAGCAGACCAGACGCAAAGGGTCCACCCGGCCTTTACCGTCGAACCTCAGGCGCGCGTGCCACGTTGCCTGTAGGTAGCGGAGGATGCGCTTGACCGCCTACCAGTGTAGTGGCCCTGGATCGGCCACATACCTGCTCACTTGGCCCACCGCGCATGCCAGGTCCGGTCGAGTCGCCACCATGGCATATATGAGGCTGCCCACCGTCGATTGGCAGGGCACCCCTGCCATATCCTCCTGCTCTTCTTCTGTTTGCGGTACCATTGCCGCACTTAGTTCACATGTCGTGGAGACAGGACCGCATACTGGTTTGTAGTCCTCCATGCCATGCCGCCTCAACACCTTGGCAACTTATTTGGCCTGCCCGAGCTCAAGCGTGCGCGCCCTCCGGTTCCGCGTAATGCTCATCCCAAGGTAGAACTCTAGCTCCCCCATGTCCGACATCAGGAACCTGCTGCTCAGCTGCTCTTTTTGCTCTTGTAGACTCGGCAGGTCTGAGGAGCACAAGATGAGATAGTCCACGTAGAGTGCAACGATCTGATGGAGCTTCTTATTGCATCATACGTACACACTATGATCCGCCTCATAGCGTTTGAAGCCCATTTGTGCCATGAACCTATCCATCTATTGGTACCAGCATCGGGGTGATTGTTTTAGCCCGTACAAGGACTTTCGCAGCTTGCACATTACGCCCTCCGGCGCCTCCACCCCCTCTGGCACCTCCATGTAGATTTCTTTATCGATGATGCCATTGAGTAAGGCCGTCTTTACGTCCATTTGGTGGAGCTCCATATCCTTTACGGCTACCACCGCAAGTATCATCCGGGTGCTTGTGAACTTGGCGACAGAGACGAACGTCTCATCGTAGTGCTCTTCCTTACGTTGTGCGTACCCCTTTGCCATGAGCCGCGCCTTGTACTTCTCCACCACACCTTCTTTTGTGAACTTGGTCTGAAGACCATGCTTTGTACACCATGTTCATCCTTGTGACCCATCACACTTGGTTGACCAACATCTAGCATGTTTGGCTCGTACAACCATTACTTTCCCTCCTTCTTGGACCATTAGCATTTGCAACCACGTGTAGTCTACAACGACGGAGTTATCATGCCCTGAGATAAGCGCACTGATGTAGCATACTGAACTCCTTAGAGGGTGGTGCACATGAGTGACGTAGCGGAAGGGCTGGTTCGGCCCTTCCACCTCGCGAAAGCGAGGGGATGGTTGCGAGTCACCCCTCAATATTACGAGGGTTGGCCGGTGGCCAGCCACCTGCTGGCTACCGCCCGACCGGTGGCCGGCTGGGTGGCCGGCGGCCGGTCAAGTGACCCGCCGGCCACCCGCCGGCGAGCCACCAGCCAATCGAGATGGTGGCTCGATCGGCAGCCAGGAGGCCGCAATGCCTCGAGGGACGAGGCCTATGGCCTAGAGCCCTCCTCCTCGCTCTCTCCTCCTTGCCTCCTCAAGGAAGCGAGACGGGGGATAGAGAGAGAGCAAGCGAGGCGGAAGAGGAACATTTAACGGCGGCGTGAAATCTCCGGACGTGCCTCGCACGTAACGATTTTGCACCGTCGTGTCAAAAATGAAGATTGAGTTAGTTTGTTACGAACTCTGAGTTTTTTTTATGAAAATTTTGCACAAACTCACAAGTTGGATGGAATACCCTCCTCGTTTGGGACCCAAGACATGGGGGCTAGGTGAAAACGGAAATGGGCCTCTAAATACTTGAAATACTCAAGTCTCCCTACATGTGTCATTGATGACGATTGCCCCCAGAGTGACGCATAGGGGAAAATCCCTCGAGCGAACTCTAGACGACATTACGAAAAATCTGACGACGACCTAAGTGTTGGAGGTGGAGACTCGACCCGCTACAGTGGTTCTCAGAGCCAAACAACCCTCGCGACTACCTGTGCAACAGTTCCAACAGCTATGCCAGATAGAAAATGACGTGAGCAGGTGTAGCACCAGGAGAAATGCTTAAGGGGGTTCGGCATCCATACTAATCCATTTTAATAACAGAAAAGTGCATTAGAAAGCTCATGAAGAGCTCTAGTTCAACCTCTCAATTCCTTTGAGCTTCTTCTTCACTCAAAGGAGCTAGGTGTATTTTTCTTGGACGGGGTGGGAAGTGCCCACCCCGAAAACCACCAATTTGCCTCCATTTTCAAGGTTCTCTCCTCCCTCCTTCATGAAAAAATCAGGACAACTATTCTTCCTATGGCCACGGGCTCTCACGGCCCGAGAACACCCTTAAGAGAGGGAAAACCACACCTTGAAGAATTTTGGCGACTTCCCCAACGTCGTCGGCGCAAGGAAGAAATCGTCAAGGGACACAAGACGCGAAATGAAAACTTAAGAGGAGGCCAAGGAAGACAAGAAGACAAATAAGAGGACAACAACAGTGAGGGAGGAGCTTACAAGGATGCAAACTCTTAGTTAGAGTCGACACTCTCCCTCCTCCTCGTCCTTTTTATCGGTGCTCAATTTATTGTAGTCTCTTACTCTTGTCTTTGCTTTGTTTTTATAGGCTTTTTAGCTTGCCTAATTCCGTAAGTAACATAAGATGTAGGATGAAAACCCACGTGATTGTGCCGACTGTTGCGGCCAAGGAAACATAGTATGTTTCTACCACGTGATTGTACCGACCGTGGCGACCTAGAAAGATAGAGGTGGACTTTACAATTGCCTCACCGATCGGGAGAGCAAGGTGACTTTGAGAGGCGACACCTCCTCGAGGTCGTAAGGTGACCCTCACACCGGTCTACACATACTAGTTGCACGGCGACGGGATGATTGGCCGAACCATCCAAGACCAACAAGGGCAAGGTGGTGACGGCCTCATCACATGCCCTCGGTGGACTCCAAATTTTGGGAGCCGCCACGGTGATCACGGTTTTCAAACCAAAGGCAACCATACCGCCGAAGGCAACCGTGACTACACTTGGTGACACCGAAAAGTGTAAGGAAACCGAGAAAGTGCTTGACGAGCACGTCGACGTACATGTTGGCGACTCCCATGCGACGGACAAAATACTCGAGGAGGACGACCAGGCGTGCACCCCAACAAGGAGTTCAACACCGACGATGACAAAAGGCGACGAGGATTGCGATCATCGCCATTGTCGTGCGGCTAACTCGAGCCGATCACTCAAGAAGGGCAAGACACTCGCCAAATTGCCCAAAGCTACCGACAGTAGCGAGGCTGCCGAGAGCAGCAAAGGCGCCGAAACATCCACTTGGGAAGTTCCCGCAAAACCAAGCCGGGTGACATCGCCGCAAAGGCAATCTGCGATCACCACCAGAGGCTTGTTGAGTTGGCTGCTGAGGCGGCGGGCCGACTCAAGGTCGTAACCGACGGTGAAAGTGCAGCACCACCCGGAGGAGTGGAGACGGAATCCCCTTCCTACGATATGGCTACGACAGGACAAGCCAACGCCCAAGCGAGAGTCGTCGCTGACGACTCTCGCTTGGGCTGTCGCTGACGACAGCCTTCTCCGGAAGGTGGGACTCCTTGGAGGTGTGTACGCAAATGATACCATCCTGTAGTGGGTAAATGTGACAGCGCGAGGACCTTGGGGCTATCGCAAACGCTTAGACTATATCAGAGTTGAAGTTTCCGTTCACCAACCTGCTTGCCCACGCCGGGCATAGCATCACGAGAGCATCACTCTCGTCCCTTGTCCTCTTTTTCCCAGGCCTGGCAGCGCATCATTTCAGACGTTATTGACTCACTCCCTCTCTCATGGATTCAAATCCTTCGCGTTGGCTCCTCCATCCCCCGCTCCCTGAAGTTTACCCCATTCTCCACCATTCAGGACCTTACAAGACTCCCTATTTCTACAATATCCTATCTTCCACCAACGGAGTCTACACAACATCGTGCCTTCCGAGTGCTCCCCTCCCTCAAATTGATACCCCACCCATGGGCTCGGCCCCACATGACGCGAAACAAAGTGCTCACACCCGTCTTCGTAAACGAGAATCAACTGTTCGCGTGCCTCCCAGGCCGACCACAAATCCCTTCGTACAGGTTCCCATCCTCTTCCCCCGGCCTCCTTAAGATCTACTTACGACTCCTTTCTAAATAACATCTGACCCCCTCGTACGAAAGTGGTTGGGAGGAGAAATACCCCCTCACAGCCTTCCACTAGCCCTCTCTCCTCCACAAGTTCGAACACCTCCCTATGGATCTTCGTATTCGCAACACTATGGTAACCATCCTCCACCACTCAATTCCTGTCGCTAACCGTACCCGCTTTATGAACAACAACCATCGTGGCCTCTGTCCTTTCTGTCGTGAAGATGAAACCATAGAGCATTGTTTCTTCTTTTGTCCAAGGCTCGCCCCGCTTGCCCAAACACCTTCAATGCGTGTATCGCCACATATTCCCCGATCTCCCCTCCAACCCCATAGACATCATTCTCGGCCCCTTTGAGTCACTGTCCTATAACGCGGCCTGGTCTGTCATTCGTTCCACACTTTTTCCATCTTATATGGCAAGAAAGGTGGGCACAGCCTTCCTCGTCTCCCTCACCCAAGCTCATAGCTAATTTTCCCTCTACCTTACAACAACATATCTAGCTGATCTCCTCTACCTTCACGGCCGAATGAGGCAAGAAGTCCAGAATACGTTTAAGGTCTTTTGAAGACCATTTCTTTCGCCCAATCGGTCCATGAAAATTTCTAGTCAATGAACCCCGTTGCCGCCTCCACCTCTCATTGGTCTTCACTCTCTGGTGGAAGTATCCTAACCGTTATTCATTCCCCCCTTAATAAATTCCGTGGGGGGCTGGGTTCAACCCCCAGGTTTGTTTTGGCGCCGAGGTAGCCCCCACGCCTTAGTCGGTTACGACCAGGGGTAAAAAGAAAACAAGAGGCAGGTGTTGCACGCAAAGCGTGCATAGGGTTACATAGTAGCCGAGCAAAAGTATTCACATTATGTATGACAATTCACCAACATATTGAAGAACATCACAAGGCATTTCTTTTCGTTTTTTTTATGGACGTGGTTTTATCTGATGATAAATATATTTTATTGAGATTAATTTTTCCTTGTATTGTTGACATGCTAGTTTCACACGCCTATGATGAACTTCACAACAAAATTACCTTGAACAAAGTTGGATGAATTTTGAATGTTTCATTATGTTATGAAAAACAATACGACGTAATTATAGGCAGAATTTAATTTTTTTGCCTTCTTCCATGACACTGGTTGAATTTATTTTCTTTCAATTGCATTTTGACCCTGTTTGAAGCCGGGTTCACGAGTCTGAAGAGTTCACCATGACGACCAGTTATGTGAAACAGGACAGGGCGAGGCAAAGGTTGGACCCAACCCAACGTAAAGTCCTTACCCTTTTGTCCTAGCGTCGGACTGGTCATTCTGTACTATCCGGGGTCTGTCCGGACAACTAGGTCGATGTCCGTGATTTTTTTCCTCTGGGACGACCTTGGTGTAGCGTCCACGGACGTGTGAGGGCATACAGTCATAGAATTTCTTGCACCCTGATTGGTGGATTTGTCAGAAAAATGACCGATCCACCAGTCACTATTTTCTTGCGGCACAAACATACAAAAGTAAGGAAACATGGTTACTATGTAACTCAAAAGAATGATTTAGATGCATCTTGTTCGACTTCGACTGCTGAATGATGAGGTACGAGGCCTCAAGGATCCATGGGTGTCTCCGATTGTTCCAGGAGTATAGATTTGAACGGCAGATGTTTCCTAGGCACATGTGGCATGCAATCGACGGTGCTCACGTTGCAGGGCCACCTCCCATGCACAGTTCAGCGTTCACCCTACTGCCGCTTCCACCAACCTGCAAGGTGGTCCCGACACCCTAGTGATCGCAACCTCTTCATCGCTGTCGACGTGTACTTCGTTTGCGGGGATGTCAGAATGCTCTCTCTGTGGCTCGAGTACAGCAGCTTACAACTGGATCTAGGTCCCGTATTTCAGTTGTCCTATGTTGTTTACTCCTTTGCTATCTACATTTTTTTGAATGACAAGCATGCCACCGTACAAAGCTGTGAATCCGCGCTCGTCGAAAGGGCCCTGCTGCTTGAGGAGACATAAGTCAGAATCCATATCAGAAATAGAGAATGTTCGACACGTAATTGAAACTTTATGCCATTGCCTCGTAGCGAATGAACCTGACATGTGACTCATCATAATGCAGGAAAGTTGGAGTCAAACATTAACCATCGCTCCGATCCGTTGTTGTTATGCGATTGCTTCGTGGGCAAGCAAGTGCATAATCGTTGCACGTGCTGTCGTCAACCAATGTTTGTGCTTCTCGATCTCTAAACTGTACGAGGAAAACTTAATCTATGACATTTCTATTCCCTTCAAGGCTACCAAAAAGTACCTGCAATGGCGAGCTTGCCACTCGGGATTGTCGCAGGGTAGATGGTAAGCTAGGGTTTCACTCGCTAGAAGGTTGATTTCAAGGATGAACAGCAGTTGTGAGTAGTCGTTCGTCTTCACTCGCTGCCGTTTTCCTTCACCGCAGAGACCAACAGCGTGCATGCTGCAGCGAAACATTGTCTCAGGCTGACCCCGTCTTGCTGGCGCCGGATACATTATGCAATAGATGTCGCCAAAGCCGTGCTTGCCTGCAAGGGAGACCTTGTCGCGATGACACAGTCCGCCACAATGCCTGTTGTCCAAGTCAGGATGGGAACTCCAAGCGCTCACAAACTCCGAATGGACGTCAATCCTTCCAATCACCACCTCCATCCACCTCCACCCTTGCTTGCTGAATCCTTGCATCCGAGCAAACGAGCAAGAACAAAACGTGTGTCGTGGCCTGCTGACGATCATCTCCAGCAGGTTGTGTGTAGGCTTCCGTGCAGGCTTTGTGTCAGTCATTTCCTTTTTGTAATCTCTTCCTTGCCGATCCGCGACACTGGGCGTGTACTTGCGACTGATGGTATGTCGAAGCTGTGCTAGACGTGCGCTGCTTGTACTGGATGGACCGTGCCCTCCTCTCGTTTCTGGTCCACTTGCAGAGGCAGCCGCTAGACCGGCTTGCTGAGGTTCTAAGCGTTACTATCCATACGTGAGGGACATGTCTTCCCGTGTATTTCGTGTGGGTTGCTGGAGGGCTTTACACGGCGAGAACTATGGTTCTCTCTCGTGTCTCTTCTGAAAGTGCGTTGCACCGTCACCACGATGCAAGGATACATGATTACTGGCTTTGCAGACACAGATCTGCTTTCTCAACCCTGTCCGACGAGGAGTGGGAATGTCGAAGAGGTGCCTTGTTGGTAGCATTCTCAAA
The DNA here is from genome assembly GCA_023375785.1 of Penium margaritaceum. Taxonomy (NCBI): domain Eukaryota; kingdom Viridiplantae; phylum Streptophyta; class Zygnematophyceae; order Desmidiales; family Peniaceae; genus Penium; species Penium margaritaceum. The sequence goes on from SZWC01003239.1 coordinate 64,081, forward strand.
GGTTGTCGTCCAGGCCCCCCTTTCTAGCCGTGGACTCCTGAGTGGTCAGTCGTGCAGTGTATTGCCAGTTCACCCCTGCCTGACGCCTCCTGAATCGTCCGACCACACCATCGCTTCTTGCGTTCACTGTCGGACATGTACAGTACGTGCAGGGCAGTTCGCATCTGGCTGAAAGATTCCAGCGCTATCTTCGCACCTGTCACAAGTGCTTGGAGCCGATGGGCCAGTACGCCCTTTAGGACAGGGCGGGGTCAAGGCACTCCCGCGAAAGAGATTAACTGCATGATACCCACCTTTTCGTGGACTCGACTGCTTATTTGCAATCTATCATGTGCAAGTTAGTGTAACGTTTCCGTGGAAACCGGGAAGCCTTTTGATGCCCTTCGTCATGCCCTGAGCGTGTCTTCAGAGGTGTCGCAGGGAAGATAGTATCATGTTTGTTTGGGGCAACCAGGTTGGATGGCTTTTCAGCTGGTCCACGAGATGGCGTGCTGTCGTAGTCATTGACGACAATCTGGCGGCAGGGAGCGTTTTCACTGCTTGAAAGCAGCCAAGTAGTTGGAAATGACTGTTTGCATTGCTCTTTTCCTCAGTGTTGCACAACTTGCGTGTGGGGACAGGATGGAGGATGGCGATTTGAATAAGTGGTCTGGTCCTGAAAACATGCTAGGAATGGACGATAGCAGGTCGTTTGAAGCAGTATGCGTGTGGGACACAAGAGTTATTACGAGAAAGCAACCATTCGCTTAGACTGTTCAGCAAGTGACGTCCATGTATCTTTCTGGTTGGTGCTGTAGCACCTTTAGACAATGGAAGGAACTCCGCCATCATTGTCTAACGCTCGTGAGATGAGTATTTCTTTTGAATTGCCTAAGGAACCCGTCTCTGATCTTAGCGTAGTTATGAGTTACTGGAGCTGGTAGGACTGAAGAGCCACCAGCACTATGGATGGTTGAACTTTAAGAATGTTGCTTACGAGGTAGTCTAGTGTTCGTTGTACACACGTCCTTGGGGTCTTGCTACACTTTTCTGCGTCATCTTATGATGGCATTGAACCATTCACGTGGGGCCCTTTCGGTAAACATCTCGCAGGCATGCGCCATCCTGGGCTAGGGATGAGGGATAATTTTGTGGGGATAATTGTTTGTTGAAGGGTCAGGACCGGGAGAAACTTAGCTACTCATCAAAGTCCGGGCGGGAGGGAATGGGGAAGAAGCTGAATTGTGACCAGAGATAGAAATTGTGACGCACACGTTTGGTGGTGGTCATGGATGCACGTCCCTTAAGCCCCACTGTCACTTGAATTCACTACTCGTCTGGAAACACGTGAATGAACTCCGCAGATCCGACTATTCAGTTCTGAAGATGCTCCTTATCTAGCTGGATCTCTTGTCCACCATCAGCACCATGAGCAACAGCAGATCCAGCATGGTGAACTGCAACTGGGTGGTTGTGTGCTGCCTCACGCCAAAGAAAGCCAAGAAAGGATTGATTTGCCACCGGGTTTTGGCCAGCATCCTCAGCAACCGTCAGGACAACAGGTGCAGCAACGGCAGAAGAAACGTATGAGATGTGACTCTGCAGCAGTGGCCGCCATGGCGGCTCAGCTTTCGTGGCACACACCAGGAAAGGTGTGTACTGGCCCAGGACTGTTGAACTGAGCAGTTACTGAGTGTTCCCCTCTCTACCGTTGTGCATGCCAGCTTTGGCCAAAGGCTGACATGCTCAGGCTGATGCAGCTGGAGCAGGCTCGTTGGCGCCAATTCCCCCTAATCCGCTTTTGTCTTATGTGAACCCAGGGACTCACACAAGCATTTCTTCTACTCCTGTCCTACTGGTACTGGTTGATTCCTAGGCTAGTCTTGCTTTACGTTTCCTGCCTTGACTGTTTTCTTCTGCTGGAATCCGGAATGGTGGACTGTGTTTCTGGCCTTCTTGGACTTATGCTGTCCTTTCACTTTCCACCAGTCTCACACTTGGAGCTCTAAGCAGCACCACCCTCCAAAGGAAGCTCCCTTGGAGCTCGAAGCCATCAGCTGTTCCATTTCCATGCTGTGCAGGCAGTGATCGACAGCCAGTGGGGTGTGGTGGCTGGTGAGGACAGCATGCAAATCAAGGAGCAGCAGCAGCGTGAGATGCGGTCGTTTGAAGCATTCTATCCACGTCCTTCTGCCATTCCAGACTCGTAAGCCTGCTTTGCGCTGTGCCCATGGGTGTGGTTTCTTCCTTTTTCCAGCCACTATTTCAGTGATAAAGAAGTCATTCAAAGTGCACAGGTTTACCCTGAACCCCCTGTACCGGGAACTAGCACTTTGTTGTTGCTGAACCCCTAATCTTTGTCTGCTGCCTGAGCGGAGTACAGCATGTGACCACTGCGCCAGCTTGTTGTCTGGTCTACAATTGGAGTGGAGGCGGAGGGCGATTGTTTGACCTGGTTGTCTTGTCCACCTTCCGGTGTGGTTTTCCCCGTGTGGGCTTCTCATGTTCGGGCGTCACATTCCCTAGCTTAATACCCTTGCTTTTGCTCGCCACACTCTGAGGGCTCTTTCAACATTAGCTGCCTTCAAAGGTCCTTGTGTCTCTTGGAACATTCTCATGCCTTCTTTCTTTTTCGTCTCTCACCCATGTGTTTTGGAAAGTCCGGTCTAGGCTTGGTGCAGCTGTTGCACATTGTTTTCTCATTTCCTACTTTCATGTGCACAACTCCACCACCCCCTCCTCTCATACCTTGATTGGGAATGAGTGATTGTCCTCTTAACTATCTGTCTCTGCTTGTTTTGTCCTGTCAGCCCTGCGGAACCACTGGAGCCCCAGGAAACTTTGGACGAGGAGCTGGTGCCTGTCATCCCCATTGTAGCTCTCGAGGTGGAGGCAGCTGAGGCTGCTGATGCCGCGGCTGAAGCTCCCGTGATGGTAGCAGATGAGAAACTGAGCAACCAACCTGCAGCGACATTGCCTGGTGGGTCCACTGGGTGTCGCGTTTCCTGAGGTGTAGTTGGGCTGAGGGAGGGGGGGTTGGGCTGGTCCTGAGTTTCCTCATAATGGCTGGGGGGAATGGGGGGGTTGATGGACTGTGTCACCCAGTGGATGAAGCACCATCCATTCCCTCTTGGCACGACACCAATGCGTTCGAATGTTTCAAGCCTTGTTCATCACCTGCTTTCTTCCTGGTGTTCCTCAATGTCTTGTTGGCAGAAATGGCTTCTGGGACAAACTTGCAAACTGCTCCGTCCCACCTTGACCCAGAGGCTCCGGAAGCGCTTTCCGAGCACCCAAAGCCTGGTTCTTCTGTGCACGAGGAAGCAGGAGGAGCCCTGTTGGCTGCAGAGGCATCTCCAGACCATGCCTTGTGCCCCCAGCTACATGCTGGAGTCCAGATAACAGGTGCTGGCTCACTAGGCTCTGCTGGTGCGCTTGGAACTCGCAGTGATGGCGGTGGCAGAGCAAGCATGGCCAATGCAGCACCATCTCCAGCATTGTCAGGAGTAGTGCAAGAAGGAGGCAATGGGGGAAAGGCAGGAGGGGCCATCACAGGCTTGAGCTCAGCTGCAACCAAGCTGGCATCGGGCAATGAAGAAATTGCTGCTGCTGCGGTGGCTGCAGTAGCAGCAGTTTGCCCGAATGGGGAGGTGGATGAGAAGCTCCTTGCCCAGACTATTGCTGCACTGACTGCAAAACAGCAACAGCAAGAGAGACTGCAGCAACAGGGTCGGACACAGCAGCAGCTCGACTCCCCAGGCACTCGGCAGATGCCAGAAGCTGCTCTTCTTGGACCTCCCCTGGCTGCAGGTAGCGCTCCCACGCTCAACCGATGGCCTCTCCACTGGCCATGCTGCTGGCGCCTTGCTATCTGGTTTCCAGGGCCATCGGCATTTGCTTGTGACAAAAAAATGACTATAACTAGAAGACTACTCCCTATTCGTTGGATTGGATATCTGTTCTCCCTGCTTCAAATGGGCCCTTCTTTAATAAAAGTCACCTCTTCTCCTGTACACCCATTTTCTCAGCTCTCCCATGTTCCCCTCTTACCCCTCACCATGTCTTTGTGTTTCCTCCCTTCCTCCCCACCTTTGTACCTTTGTTAACGATGCACCCTCTTCCACCCCATCTGTGGCATCACAACTCTCGCTCTCCCTGTTCTGCCCCTGGTCCTTGATCGTCTATTCCCGGCCCCCCTCCCCAGGTCACAAGCTCTGTTCTCAGTCTTCGGGAACTTAACTGCATGGAGAAGGAGTGGGGTGGGCAGAGCACTTGTTCAACTCCTGGAGTTGGAAGTGCTGTCAGAAAGACGAAACTCATCAAATGACTATTCTGGCGTTGCTTGCTGCAGGATGTGGCGGTGGAGGGCATCCTGGCAATGGTAGCAGCAGCCACAGCAGCAACAGCAGCAGCAGTGCATTCCCCGGGCCCCAGCCTCCACCACTGGCACCCGCTCCATCAGCCCAGGGTCAAGGACGAATCATGCTGTCTCCTGGACAGGGGCCACAACCTCCCCCAGGCATGCCTCCAGGACCTGCTGATGCTTCAAACAATCTTCCCCAGGGCTCTGGACCTGTTGGTTCTGGTCCGCCTTTCACACCTGGTGGCCCTAGTCAACCTCGAGGCCCGCCACCTTTTCTCCATGGCTCGGGCGGCCCACCCCAGCCTCCATTTCCCAACCCTCCCGGTGTGGGGGGCATGCCTCAACAAGGTGGTCCTCACATGGGCCCTGGTGGCATGGGGCACCCTCTCCAGCAGCAGCCTCCGCAGCCAGGGTTCTTTGGCCCTGACGGACCTGGGCCTGGCCCCTCATCGATGCACCAACAGGGGGCTACTCCGCCTCTCCAAGGCAGGCCAGGGCTGCACCCTCCGCAGCCGCCCCCTTTTGGCCCTCCAGGGGAGGTGCCGCCAGGCATCCAAGGTGGCGGTGGCTTTGGTGGGCAGTGGGGACCACCATCTGGCGGTGGGAGGGGAGGAAGAGGTTCTGCGCCAGTGTATGGAGGGGATGGTGGGAGAGGTGGGGGTATGCGACCCCCTCCTCCTCCCCATGGACCATACCCTTCTGGTCCCAGTGGTCCTGGAGGTCCTCCTGTGCAGTCTCCTGGAGCTGGGGCTTCTGGGCCGCCTCATGGAAGAGCTGGTCCCATACTTCAGTGGGTGACAAAGGTCGAAACCATGCCTGCTCCAGGAGGAGCTGCTGGTCCGGGTAACATAGGGCCACCTTCAGGGCCTTCACAACCTGGGCCTGGTGCAATCCGGCCTTCTGGACCACCACCGCCACCACCACCAGGGCCACCACATGGAGGGCAACCGCCACCACATGGAGGTCCACCTCCGCCACACGGAGGGCCACCTTCCCAACATGGAGGACCACTGCCACCCCTTGGAGGCCCTCCTCATCGCCCTGGTCCACCGAATCCAGGGCACCCAGGCCCGCATCAGCCGCGCCCCATGATGCCTTCTCATGCAGGGCCTGGCCACAGTCGGCCTCCACCTCCACAAGGTCCGGGGGGCCCTCCTTTCCCACCTCATTTTGATGGACCGCCAGATCCAGGATATTGCAGGGGTCCACAGTTTGGTGAGGCTGGTGGCCCTCCAGGCCGTGAGTGGGTCGGGAGGCCCCATTGCCCAGGAGGTGAACCTGGCGGCAAGTCGTTTGGGAATGGCCTGCGTGGTTCTGGTTCACGCAGTTCTGGAAATTCCGGAGGTGATGGTTTTGGGTCTGTCGAAAGAGGAATGCAGAATGGGGGACCGGGTTTTGGCGGTCACAATTTGCGAGAAGGGCCAAAAAGCATTGAAAGAAGATGATGCCCACTTCCAAGGCCTCCTGCTGTCGCTTGTCATAATGACATGCTCGCCCTGCTCCATGCAAGATAGCACTGTTGAAAGCACAGGAGGATGTGCAAGTGCTAAAGCAAGAGGCCATACCCACAGGGTAGCGAGGGAAGTTGTAGCTCAATCCTTGTTGCAGAGACAAATTGGTGGTAGCAGGGTGGATGGAGAGGGGGAGAGGGGGGGGGGGGGGGGGG
>SZWC01003239.1:94030-107491 GCA_023375785.1 Penium margaritaceum
ATATTGTTCTTGATTCAGTTTGACCTCTGAGGGCTGATCCTGATTTCCAACACGTGGTATCAGAGCAGGAGCCTACAAGTCAGCTGAATCTGCCTCACAAAAGTCTTGTGAGGAAGTGCGTCTCTCTGAGCAACAACTTCAGAAGCAGCAGCCCGTAGGGGGCAAGCTCATCTTGAATTTTATTCTTTACACCTCCATAACATGGAAGGGTGGTCAGTCACCTCTCCAAGCTGTACATCTTCAAACACGTCGGACACACTGAATCCAGAATTATGTGACATGGTGCAATCACCACTGTCCTCACCCTCACAGAGCATCATACACGACCGATTTCAGGTCTCAGTTCTCACTCATCATGACCTTGACAACTATCATGTGTGGGCCTTCGACATGAAGCTCCTTCTCATGTCCATGGATCTGTGGTCTGTCATATCACCAGAACACAATGATGTATCCAATCATCAAACCAACAGTGCTGCAGACACTTCTCAATGGCGACGACGTCAATCAGCAGCCTATGCAACTCTTGGAATGCATGTGTCCAACACATTCAAAATTCTGCTTCGGGAGAACAATCCCAGTGATGACCCAGCCATCGCTTTGTCCAACATCAGAGACTTTCTACAAAAAGACTCAGATGCCACAGTAAGAACCATCCTGGACCAGTTCAACACCATGAAGATGGACGACAAAGATCACATCGGCGACTTCATTCTGAAGCTCAAACTTCTTGCGGAACGTCTTGAGTTACTTGGAGAAAAACTTTCAGATCGACATTTCGCCTCCAAACTTATCAGCTCCATTCCTCGCCGGTTACACAGCACAGTTGACACGATCAACACATGGTCTGATGTTTTTCACACTCGACGAAGGGCTCTCGAACTCCAACAGTATGCAACAAATCTGCAGAATCTGAACCTCTCAATTGAAGAAATGCAACTACGACTCCATGCCGAGGAGGAACGCCTTCAAATCTCAGGAAGTACCTTTGATCTTCCACATCTGATCAATGCACTAATCCTTCAAGAGAATCTGATCAAGAAAAATGGACGATTATCCTTTGACCAAGCTGTCCCGGAAGCCGCTACAACCAAATCAGTGATGAAGACCTCACCTCCAGACCCATATGCTACATCACACGTTTCGTCTTCGACTGCTGTACACACCTGCTGGAAATGCAAACAAGTTGGACATGTGCGCTACTTCTGTCCACTCCTCCAGCACAAACGAAAACGCCCTCAGCATCAAAATTTGAGAACATCACTAAAGACTTCCAGCATCACCTCTACTACATCCAATTTGGACAGCCCAGTCTCCAAGGCACGACGAATCATTTCTCCAATCAGTCCCCCTCATGACGAACAAGGAATGCTGTGTCAGCTCAATCATGCTTCAAGCTGCTCAACACACCCTATGGAGCCTGACCACAAAAATCAACTTCTGGAACACATCCCCGGGTCTACCCCTCTGAACAATTCAGAAGCCCCGCATAGTATTCCTACGTCATTCAGCATTTCTCCAGATCTCCCACAACTTCTTCAAAGCTCTCCTATTCCATCCACCCATCCTTGTTCCCCTCCAACTCTCACGAGTGAGCTTCCATTCTCTACTACATTCTCTCCCTCTTTCACAAAGGAAACAACTGATGCGCCGAGTCTCTCCCATGATCAACAACAGATCAGAACATATCACTCAAAATCCTCTGGAGTTGCAAACGACACAGAACACACTTCCAATCCCATGTGTCGACCCCCTGAATCTACAGGACACAGCCCAAGAAAAAGGGGTGTATCACTCCGCTGGTAAGGTCACTTGCATGGGGCAAGAAACAGCGTATGATCAGATCGACAGAATCCTTCGAGTGAGGAGAAGAGTGCTTTCCTTCTTTGTTTGCCCTTCTCGGCCTACTCAGCTCTGGCGTTTCCCTATCCTTCTTCTTCTTCTCTCTGGTTCATGGGTCGTCTTCATCCGTTCCCCCCAGATGAGGCGATGGAACGGATGAAGACCGCATTGACCCCACGGCTCTCTCGATTCTCCTCTTCCGTTCCCCCCAAATGAGGCGTTGGAACGGAACAGGGGGGCTCGATGACCGTGTCCCTTCTTGCGCTACCTCTCCACTCTTGCTCTGCTGTTATCGCCGCACCCCCTTCTGCTTCTGCCTGCAGCTGCTCTCCACTCGCACACCTCTTCTCATTATGCCCCAGGTGTCTATCATTTCAGACCATGCCGCGCACAATCGCAAATTCTCGATCTACAAAACCTGTTCCTATAACATCATTCATCATACCCCGATGGGTGGGCTGCAGATAGCTCACCATTCGGGCCGGATGAGCGGGAGCTGGCCGCTCCCCCGAGTCCGGGCAGGGTGTGCTGTTGGGTGCTGGTCTTTCCCCGGCCGACAGGGGCAATGCCCGGGCTACAAAGTTTCACCGCCCCACTATACACCCTGCGTATTGTTTTTCTCTCTCTCTCCCTTGTTCTTTCCTCCTGTCATGGTCTCGGACAGTTTCGACTTTTGTCCGCCAACCACCAGGCTTCGTTCTTCTGGGGGGGGTGAACACATGTGAAGAAGACCCCTCGCTTATGTTGCACGCCATCCTCTCCTGGAGATTGGCGGACAAGGGGGGGAATATTGGAATATTGGATTTTCCACAGCAAGCAAAGGCGAAGGCCAACAAGACAATCTCAAGAATCAACGATGCGCATGTACTCGCACCGAGCCAACAATCGTCATCCGTTGATCCTGAACACACTACCCAAAAATCTGCGAGTCGACTACAAACCTACCAGGAGAACCAGACGGGACCTAAGTTCAGCATCGTGTAGCACTAGAGCATAGCGATCGCATATAGGATTAGCTCACACTACCTGTTCTCAATCTTCTCGCACAGTTGTTCGTTTCAGGCATATGGCATGTTGTTAGAATCAGAAACAAGCAGGCTAACTACCTGAGGCCTTGACTTAGGCTCTTGACATCTCATTGAAATCTTTCTGTGACCATACAGGCAGAAGGAGTTCCTGTTGCTGCAGCAGCTTTGACAAAAACATTCTTCGGATCTGTGCCATTGTACATATTGTTCTTGATTCAGTTTGACCTCTGAGGGCTGATCCTGATTTCCAACACGCTGTCCAAAGCGCCCTCACAGTGCAATTCAACACCTTGCAGATGCGTGCGGATGAGACAGCAGATGAGTATTGGACGCGTAGTCTGCGCCTACTGCGAGACCTGGGAAGGGCTGCTCCAGGTCCTCTTTCCGCCTGCCTCTCCATCGTTGCTGGCCTCATCCCTGAGCTATCTGATTTGTATCTCCATGTCTCCCAGGCTGAGCTTGAGCGTCTTGCCTCTGAACCTGTCCCCTGCTGATTCCCCACCTGGGATCGTCCCCCTCTTTGACTTTACTGCCTCGCGCCTGACGGACTGGTGGAATGCCCTCCAGAACAAGCGCATGCATCACACTACGTTGGCTGCTGTCACCACCTCCTCCTCGTCCTCCTCTGCCGCAGCCTCCTCTCCTTCATCCTCTTCGCAGGCGACAACACACTCCACTCAAGGTTCTTCCCGAGGTGGGGGTGGTCGAGGGGGTAAAAGCCGTGGGGGTGGCCGCGGTGGCAAGAACTCGGCCATCACTGCTGCTGACGTCACCTGTTGGAAATGCGGTGCCTCCGGTCACTCTGCACCAAAATGCCTTGCCCCTCGTGATTATGCACGGTTGGCCTCCTCCATGCGCGCTCACTGGACACGCACCGGTGCTACTGCCTCCTCTGCCGCTGCTGCGGTGACTGCTGCCTCCTCCTCCTCATCCTCCACTGGCTCTGCCCTCTCCACCACCTCTGTCCCCTTACACCCGACACCTCCAACACCCAGCCCGTGGGACTGGATTCCTCCTCCATCTGGACCACCGTACTATGGACCTCTGCCCTCTCACTATCACGTACCCCACTGGGCACGTGACGACGGGCACTTCTCTGACCGCTCCTCCGACCGCTCCTCAGAGCGCTCCTGTGATCACGGTGACGAGGAGCGCACGCTTGAACGTCGGTTGGGGAGCTTCTTCACCTTCGCTCTCAGGGAGGTGAGAGTGTAAGTGGCCAGTCTCGTGTGTCTGTTTGTGAGTCTGAGGACACTCTTCGCGGTGATTCCTCTGTTCGTGTTCAAGGGGAGTTGCCTGATGATTGTGCCTGGATTGAGGTTTGGCAGTCACATACGTACCCTACACGTCTTGGTCGCTCTTCCTCTGTCTCTTCCCGCGGCACTGTCGCTGTCTGTCTTGTCCTCCCCACCACTCGTGCCTCACCCGGCCTCTGGATCATCGATTCTGGGGCCACTCATCACATGACCTCCTGTCGCTCGTCCTTCGTTTCCCTTGGCCCTGTTCAGTCCGTACGCTCTGTCCGCACTGGCTCCGGCCAGTTACTCCCTGTCCAAGGTGTTGGTGTGGTACGCTTTGTGGGTCCTGGTGGTACTGTCTATCTTCTTGACGTTTTGTACGTGCCTGATCTTGAGGTCAGCCTTCTCTCTGTGACCACCCTTGACGACCAGGGTATGGAATTTTCCTCCAGCCGTGGCCTTGCCTCTATATCTCTTCGCTCGTCTGGCCGTGTTGTTCTTCGTGGTGTTCGCTGTGATTGCTTGTTCCGCATCCCGCTCACGTTGCCCTCCACTTCCGCTGCATCTGCTCTTGTCCACGTTGCACCTTCCTTGTCTCCTGAGCACACTGATCTCCTGCATCGTCGTCTCTGCCACATTCACACCGCTGCCATCCAGCGCCTCCTTCGCCTTCGGCCAGCCCACGGCCTTGACCCTGCCACTTTTGCCCCTCCCTGCACTTCCACCTGTCTTGATTGTGCCAGTGGCAAGATGCACCGCTCTCCTTTTTCCACCTCTGAGTCTACTACCGCTCAGCCCCTCGACCTAGTGCATGCTGACGTCATGGGCCCCTTGCCCAATGACTTCCTTGGTGGCCTTGGTCGTTACGTCCTCTGCTTGACTGATGATTTCTCCCGCTACCGCTGGGTCTTTCCCCTTTGTCACAAAAGCGACGTCACTGACGTTCTTGAGTCCTAGCTCGCGCAGGTTGAGCGTGCCTGCAACAGACCCCTGTTTGTCTTTCGTAGTGATCGTGGTGGTGAGTTTTTTGGTCCCACTTCTCGTTTCCTCTCCTCTCGTGGTGTCCGGGTCGAGTCTTCTGCCCCTTACACTCAACAAAATGGTGTTTCTGAGCACTGAAATCACACCCTTGCTGATGGTGTGCGTTCCCTCCTCTCTGCCTTCAGCCTCTCCCCTCTCTTTATCTTTGAGGCAATGTCGTATATCACTTGGGTCTGGAACCGTGTCCCTCATGGCCCCCTTCCCCACTCTGTCACCCCCTTCGAACGCTGGACTGGTCAGCGTGCCGATCTCTGCCTTGCCCGTGTCTGGGGTTGTCTTGCCTCCGTGTGGGTCCCCTCGGACCATCGCGACGGCAAGCTGTCACCTCGTGGCCGGCTCTGCCTCTTTCTAGGCATCTCTCCCTTCTCCAAAGCGTGGCATTTCTGGGACCCCTCCCGGTGTCGCGTCATCGAGTCTCGTGATGCCCTGTTCTTTGAGCACCTGTTTGAACGTGACACTCCCTGCCTTGGTGCCTCCCTCGCTCCGCCCTCTCGGAGTGGGGGTGGTTCTCTGCCCCTTGGGCCTTCCGTGCCCTCCTCTGGGCGTCCCTTGTCGCCTCCCGTCGCCTCGTCCACTGCACCGAGTCTGGCCTTTCCCTCCTCTCCTTCTCAGTCCTCTTTGCCCTCTGTATCTTCTGCCCCTCTCACTGCGCCCTCTCACCGGTCGCCTCCTTCTTCGCCTGATGCTGTCTCACCTGCATCTTCTGTCTCCCCACTTGGTGCTGTCTCCCCGCCACTTGCTCTCTCTCCACAATCTGATCCTGTGGTCTCCCCGCCTCCGGCTGTGCAATCACGCCCTGATGTTTCTTCCGCCTCCTTGCGTGCACCGTCCATTCCACCGGTGTCACCCTACACTCGGGGCGGGCGCCTCCGTACACTTCCCTCTCAGTCACATCCACTGGTCTCTGGTGACCCTGGTCTCCGGGCCCTCGGCCTTGCTACCTCTTCTCTGTCCACTACTGCATCTATCATCCACCCCAGCACTGCACAGGGGTACCCCCTTATTGAGGATGAGTTCCATTCAGCTCTGTCCTCATCTGTGGCTGGATACGTTGCAGCGTGCTTTACTGCCGCTGGGCTCTCCCCTCTACCACCTGAGCCTCTGACTGTGCAAACAGCGCGCACGGCCCCCGACTCCTCTCTTTGGGAGAAGGCCATGAAGGTTGAACTTGATGCACTTTCTGAGCATAAGGTATACGAGCTTGTTGATCTCCCACCGGGTTGCAAAGTAGTTGCGGCCAAGTGGGTGTATTGTCGTAAGTTGAACCCTGACAACTCTGTTGAACGCTACAAGGCACGCCTTACCGCAAAGGGGTTCTCTCAGATCTCTGGTGTCGACTTTGACGAGACCTTTGCCCCAGTTGGTCGGTACACCACGGCCAGGGCTCTCTTGAGCCTAGTTGCTCAGCATGATTGGGAGCTCGAGCAGATGGATGTTAACAATGCCTTCCTACATGGTAGGTTGGATGAGGAGATTTACATGGTGCAGCCACCTGGCTTCTCACATGGAACGAACCGGGTGTGGCGCTTGCGCAAGGCCCTCTATGGCCTAAAACAGTTCCCACGGTGTTGGAACAAAGAAATCACAGCGACCCTTGAAAAAGGAGGATACAGACGGTGCACTGTGGATCCAGCGCTGTTCCTCAGTGGCCCCACCAAGCCACTTGTCGCCATCCTTGTCTACGTACATGACCTTCTCATTGCCTCTCCTGATCCTGTCTCTGTCGCAGCAACAATGGCACTTCTTCAGGCAACATACAAGATGAAGGATCTTGGACCGGCTCGAGTCTTTCTTGGCATGGAGCTGGAACGAGACCGGGGGCGTCGCACCTTGCACGTCCACCAGGTTGCATATGTATGCAGCCTGGGGGAGCGATTTTGCCCGCTTCTTACTTCCGTCCCCACTGCATCCACTCCCATGACACCCACTGGTCAGTCCTTACTGAAGTCCCGGGACATGTCCACACTGGGGGAGGTGGTCGATGTGACTGATTACCTCCGTGTCATTGGGTCTTTGATGTATCTTGCCACGACCACTCATGCAGACGTGGCATTCGCTGTGAATTTCCTTTCCTAGTTCTCCCAGTGCCCCCGTGAGCGTCATCTTGAGGCAGCATTGCGGGTGGTGCGCTATGTCCTTTCCACCCCTCGCATCGGCCCGTGCTTTCGTGCACAGCCCTCGGTTGTCGTTGATGGCTTCACGGACAGTGACTGGGCACACGACTCTGATGCTCGCAGCCAAACATGCTACATCTTTCTTGTCGGTGGCACTGCAGTCTCCTGGAAAAGTGGCAAACAATGGTGTGTCGCTCGCAGTACCGCTGAGGCTGAGTATGTTGCGCTTGGTGCAGGCACATGTGAGGCTGTCTGGCTATGTCGTCTGTTGCAGCAATTGTGTGTACCCATCCGTTGCATCACGTTGCGTTGTGATAACCAAAGCACGAAAGCGATTGCTGAAAACAGTGGCATGCATCATTCACGCACCAAGCACATCAATGTGGAGCATCACTTTGTTCGCGAGTGCATTGCTGCTGGCATAGTCCAGGTCACTTGGGTGGACACACGGTCTCAAAGAGCTGACTTCCTCACAAAGGCCCTCAGTTGTAATGTGTTCAAAGGTGCTGTTCACTCTGTTGGTCTTATCTGTCCACATGATCCAGGCTGATTTGGTCTAGTATGTCCCCGTCACCTCTCGTGATTCCCTTGTGATATTCGTGCGTGTGTGGAATGTTGTCTGCGGGTCATGGGGGAGTGTTGAAGTTCGTTGGCCACTCACAACTCTGTGACCTCTTGTCTCCACACATATCGTACACATCTGTACAGATTGACTGACAATGGCTCCACCTGGGAAAGCTACAGGCGTGTCAGCCCTGGCAGGAGGCATGGACGCTCTCGTGCTGCTGCTGCTGCTGGACCAGGGACAACTCTTGACACACATTTGGTCATTGTCTGATCCTCTTTGACTCTCTTGACTCTGAGATGCGGTAGATGCTAGGGCCCGTACATTTCTCACTGCTGTGCCCTACATCATGTTGCTTGCCTTGAGTGTTTTCTGGGGGAGCTGCCTTTTCCGGGTGCTGATCCTTAGGGGGCCACCGTGCCGGGTTCACCCGTGCACTGGTGAGCAGCCACTGTCTCGGTTTTATGCCGAGCAGTCGGGATCGACCCCCGGGTGGCGGCGTGTGCTCGCTTGGGTGTGATGCCCGTGGCGAGCGCACGCTTACCGGATGCTAACTCTCTCTCACTCCCCCTCCCACTCACTTGTCTTGGTTGTACCGGAGTTAATGAAGGCAAGCTTTCCGCATCCATGGCGTCGTGTAGCTTGTGCACGTGTTTGCTTGCTCTCACACACTCAATCTAGGAAACTTCTGGGTAATTACACAAACTTAGATGGGGCGAAATAGCTTAGGTACATAAAAAACATGAAGTGTGACTCTCATGCGCCCAGTGTTGGTGTCTCAGTCACTGTGACCTTTGGACTTGTCGCCATGGCTCGTTGGTATACTGGCACATTTTACGGCTGCTTGACAGCTCGAGCACCAGCCGGCGCGTCCTCACATGCTCTCCAGAGTTTTCTCGATGACCACCGCTCGGGATGCCTTTTATGAGTTGCATTGTTCTTGCTCGTTCATAATCCAGTTGCGTAGAGATTTTGATTATGCACTTGGAGCTTCTTTCAGTTTTTCATTCGAACAACCGAGGAGTCTGTACGCCTGTCGGGTTCCATTCTCCTCATATTTGGAGCTTGTAAGCGGGGTACTCTATTTTCTGACGGGCTTGTTGGGCTTGCCCGCTTAGCTGCGTGCCAAAAGGTGAGCCTAGATACATACACTTCTCTATTCCTTTTACAGACGAGGTACTAATATACCCATCGTTTCGGTCGATAGATCGGCGGTGTCCCAAGCCGAAAAACGAAATGACAGGGATGCCCATGTTTTTCATTCTTCGAGCGAAAACGGGCATGGCTGTCATATATTTCAAGGATTTAAGAAATCTGACATGGATTTTGACTTCGAGGGCGAAGTTGAACTTCGCACGTCATCTCTAGCTCGTAGGAGGGGCTTCGCGGCGAAACCTCCCTACGAGCTCGCGATGACCCTGCCAAACTTCCCATTTCAACTAGGGCGTTTGTCGAAGGTTTGGGGAGTTTGCGAGGTGCGGCACACGCTGTGATAAAAGAAAGGGAATCTGCCGGGCCCTGCTACCGCGGAGCCCGGCAGATGCCCGAGCAAGCAAAAAAAAAACCAAACCCCCCAGTGTAACTAGGGGGTTTGTCAAGGGTTTGGGGGGGGTTTACGAAATGCGGCGCACGTTGTGATAGAAGAAAGGGAATATGCCGGGCCCTGCTACTGCGGGGCCCGGCAGATGCTCGGGCAAGTAAAAGAATGAAATCCAAACCCCCCATTGTAACCAGGGGGTTTGTTGGATATTGGAGGTAGGGGGATTGCGAAATGCGGCGCACTCTATGATAGAAGAAAGGGGATCTGCCGGGTCCCGCTATCGCGGGGCCTAGCAGGTGCCTGGGCTGTTGGTTTTCATGCATCTCTCATTGTACTCTGTTGTGTCTTCCCGGCTTGTGTACATCGGCGTGCAGATGACTAATGGCGAGACTCGATGCTGCTGGAGTGTCACTCGGTGGAGCCGACGTACGCTGAGGCCCACTCACCTTTCTCTGGAGCCTCCTGCCTCCGGCGATGCGCTCAGCTCCATCAGCAGGCCTCCTCGGTGGTCGGGCTGCCGGCGGTCACTGCCACTGCAGATGCTGTCTGCATGCACCCAGCGCTGTTTCTGATTGTGGCATTGCGTCTGCAGCATCATGCTGTGCCTAGGGTCCATGTCTCCTGCTGTGTGGCCCTGTTTGGCATCACTGACTGCCGTAGACACTACCTAGGTTCGGGCAGCCGTAAATCTTTGCTGCTATTTTTGTAGCTGATTGAGAGTGCACGACTGCGTTTGCAGTGTCGGTTTTATGGTATGGTCCAGTTTTCAGGCAAAACGGACGACGCCCGGGTTTTGGGCTGTCGGGCGTCTGGTAGGGCTCACCGAGAAAACCTTGCCTGCAAGAAAATAGGTCTAGGACTATTTTATGGTTGGCTGGTTAGCTGAGTAACAAGTTCTACACTAGTGGGGGGGAGCTAGAACTTGGAGGGGTCTCCCATTGTTGCTCATTCTTCATTCCTAATCAGTCACTTTCAGTTTTCAGCTGCTTTCTGGCGCTAACACTGGCGCGCACATTTCTGACTAACAAACCCAGAGCTTCCAGACTAAGACTTTAGAGCAGCAGATTGAGGGGGCAGCAGACTTTAGNTATTTTATGGTTGGCTGGTTAGCTGAGTAACAAGTTCTACACTAGTGGGGGGGAGCTAGAACTTGGAGGGGTCTCCCATTGTTGCTCATTCTTCATTCCTAATCAGTCACTTTCAGTTTTCAGCTGCTTTCTGGCGCTAACACTGGCGCGCACATTTCTGACTAACAAACCCAGAGCTTCCAGACTAAGACTTTAGAGCAGCAGATTGAGGGGGCAGCAGACTTTAGCAACGAGCGTGGAAGCCCGCACGCTACATCAACAACGCTGCTGCCCTAACCTGCTGCCTAGGATTTCCAGCTTGGTATCAGAGCCAGAGCGTAGCAGCAGCAACAGAAGACTGGCGTATGTTGGTTTGTGTGGCTTCCACCCGTCACGACCGACGCTGATGGATTACCCATATACCCACATTGGGAGTATATGGTGGAGGAGAGCGTGACGGCACGACAGGCGTTCGGAGTGTCCCGAGACTTCTCCAGCACGTACGACAGCGCCGGCGAGATGCGGTCCATGCGTTCTGGTAGCCCCGTGGGCTTGTCAGGAGCTAGGAGAGTTTTCTTGGTGGGTTGCGACCCGCGCACCCGGTGGACTATACCGGTGCGACGAGGAGACCCGGTGGCTGTACTAGCGCCTCCGATGTTCGGAAAGCCATGTGTGATGTCTGGACGTTGATTCTGAGATTTTCTGGCACTGCTCCTATTTTCTCGGTGGTCGAGACCCGGGCACTCGGAGAGCTGTTCCGGTGCCTCGAGGAGACCACCGTTATTGTTATCATAGTGTACGTAGTGTTTTCTCCCTGCTGACTCGTTTGGGCTCAGCGAGGGTGACGGGGCCCGGTGCGGCTAGTTGCCGGCGCCCCTACTTAAGCCCGCTAGGGGCTCATTTGTAATCTCTCCTTATTCTTTATATTCATCGTTCCAGACTTAGCCAAATTCTTGCCGTCTTGCATCACACTCACACACAGAGCTCATGTTGGTTTTTGTATGGGCCTGCATTCCCTAAAATATTTCCAATTTGGTATCAGAGCACAGGGGGACGTGTGAGTAGTAGAAGTAGCAGCAGTGGGCGGAATGCGAAGAGAACGCGCCACTTGGTGCCATGCCGGCAGCAACGTGAGGGAGCGTGAAGCGAATGCACGCGAATGCCACAGGGGCGGTGAGCCGCACACAGCAGCACTAGTGACTGCGGCGGCAACAGCAACAGCAGCCACTATAGCAGCGGCGGCAGCAGTAGCAGCGTGTAGCAGCAGTAGTAGCGGCGAAAGCAGCTGTAGTAGCGCATTAGCCGATGCAGCAGCAGAGTCAGCAGCAGCAGCAGCAGCCACTGCAGCAATGACGGCAGCAGCAACAGCGTGCAACAGCAAGAGCAGTGGCGACAGTAGCAAGCAGCAGCAGCAGCCGCGGCGGGAGCAGCAAGCAACAGTAGCAGGTGCTGCGTAGAGCAGCAACAGCAGCAGAAGCAGCAGCAATAGTAGAAGCAACAGCAGCAGCAACA
Source organism: Penium margaritaceum (assembly GCA_023375785.1). NCBI lineage: Eukaryota > Viridiplantae > Streptophyta > Zygnematophyceae > Desmidiales > Peniaceae > Penium > Penium margaritaceum. The sequence continues at coordinate 105,978 of SZWC01003239.1, forward strand.
GCAACCGCAGTAGCTGTACCTGTCGCTGCAGCTGCTGCTGCCGCTGCGAGGAGGGCCTCGCAACCCTCCTCTGAGGGGGGGGCCCTCTGAGGGGGCCTGTCGGCCCCGTTCGTACCCCCCCTCCCCCCCTTCTCAAGGGGGCCCTCGGACGGCCCCGCCGAGCCCCTCCAAGGGGCCCTTTCAGAGGGGGCCCGTCGGCCCCGTGGGCCCCCTCTGTCCCGTCGGCCCCGTCGGCCGACCGACGGAGGGGCTTGGTCAGAGGGACGGATAGGACCCCCCCTTCTCGCTCCCTCCTTCCCCCCACACCCACTCGCTCACTCGCTCGCTCAGCGAGCGAGCAAGCAAGTATGCACGGGAGGGAGGGCCGGACAAGCCGGACACCCCCCCTCCTTATTTTCTCCATTTGTCCACCTTAGGGGCAATCGAGAAAAGGGGGGGTGCGAGTACTACAAAAATACGAAAAGGGGTACACCTGAAAGCGAGTGGAAAAGGAAAAAGGAAAAAGGAAAAAAAAGAGGGCTTAAGGCGAGTAGAGGGGATAACTAGAAAAAAAAGAAGGGGGTGTACGGTGAGGGGAAAAGAAAAAAAAACACAAAAGGGGACCTGAGGGCTAGAGAATAACGACAAAAAAAGGAGAATCTTCCAACTACTACCGCCGCAGCAGCAGCAGCTTTCATAGCCGCAATAGCAGCATGAGGCGGTGGAGTGTCGATGACTACGTAGTGCGGTGGCTGCGCCAGAGCTTGCAGTTTTGCCTTCTCAGCCGACAGCGGACTGTCGTCGGCGGCGATCTCCGCTTCGAGATGCGTCCTCGACCGGCGTCTTCCTGGGGCCTGTGCATTCGTGCACGCACTTCACCCCGTCGGATCGACGGCAGATTCGAGTCTTTGCATCTCCGAGGGCTGGGTTGTCTACCGCTTGGAGCAGTAGCCACACCTGCAGCCGCCACCCCTTCTTGTCTTGGAGCAGTCTTTGCTCTATTCGTGGTAGTAGCATTACTGGCCGTAGTTCGTCAGACTCTAGTCTCCGGACGTGCTGTGGTAGTGCAGCTCGTCCTGTCTGGTCATGTTTTTTGACCCGGCCGCCGTGACCTCCAGGAGTGATAGTACCTGCTGGCCTCATTCTCTCCCATGGCTTGGTGTTGACCACCGAGAGTAGGTGCCCTCGGTACCTATCCATCGTCCAGCGCACGAGATGAGTGCGCGGACATCTGAGCAGGCGCCCTACGCGTTCGCCTGTTACTACTGTGGTGATCGACGTCATGGTTGGCATCGCTGTTGGACGCGCCCTCCAGGCTGGCATCCACCTTGGCTACAGCCTCGTCCGAGCCTGCGTCCTCCACAGCATACGGATCTGTCGGTGTTGGTAGATCCCCTAGCTGGACCTCTGGCGAGCATATTCGCCGAGATCCACGGCCTACGACAGACGGTGCAGTGGCTTTGTAATCTCGTCGTCACTGAGCGTGCTTCTGCTACTCGTTTGTCGACGGTCTCTTTGATCACATCTCCTCCATC